>JACBWW010000149.1:135531-192505 GCA_020086605.1 Lanius collurio | reverse complement strand
CCATGGGGGCGAGGTGACACCCTCATCCCCCCTACACCTCATCTCCACCCTTCCTCTGCATCCGACCACCCCCCCGTGGCCCCCAATCCCGATCTGGGGAAGGGGTGCACCCTCTCCTGCACCATCTCAGCACCTTTCCCTCTCCCCAAATTTCAGGCGGGTGCCAGCTCCCAGCTGGGCCATGTGTGGTGCTCCCGGTGGAGGAGACCCCTCACAACCCCCGCAGCCCCCCCCGAACACCCCCAAACCCTCTCAGGGCTTTTTCCGAGGAGGGGGATGGGGGGAGCAAAACCACTCCATCCCTCCGCGCCCTCCAAGCACAGGCCACACGCTGCTGTCCTGCCTTGTTATCGTTCTTTACAGGGCTTATCACAGCCCCCTCCTCACCCCCAGGGCAGCCCCCCGAAATCTGAACCCTCAGGGCGTAAAAAACTCCGAGTCATCTTTGCAGCGCGGCTGCCGGGAAGGCGCCGGGCAGCGCCGGCCCCGCTGCTCTGACCCCGTACATCCGCATCATGTGATCCTCGCCATCCCTTCCCGAGGCTTTCCAGCCTCCTTCCCTCCCCACCGCCGCCGCCGAGCCGCGCTAAGCTCGGCCCCCTGCATGGCCTGGTCCCTTCCCGCTTGGCTCAGCCCGTGCCGAGGCTGGCACGGATGCGGCACCGCAGCAAACGGCGTCAAAGCGCAGCGCCCGCCTGGCCCCGGCACAGCCCCCCCGGCCCGGCCGTCGCCCCCCGCCTCACCGAACTCGCAGCACGGGGATCTGTCTCTCCATAGCAGAAGGAGATGGAGCCGCTAATTTGGGGAGGGGAAAGCTCTTTTGGCTTTTGAGCCGGCAAGAGGCGGCTCCCGGTGCTGCCTCGGTGCTCGCACCGGGACCGGGAACCGGCGGCGGAGCTGTCGAATCCCTGCCCCGGGAGCTGCGAGCAGCCGAGCCGCAGAGCCTGGAGCTTTCTGCTTCTTGGAGTGGGTCACGGGGAAGGAACACGTAAAGCTTGTTTGCCAGCCGCATGATTTGGCTTATTTGCTCTCTTGTAGCAGGTGCTTAATTGTGGCAGAAAGGGTTCCCGGCAGCTTTCTGGGCAGCCAAATTCCCGCCTGCCCCTCTCGCAGCCAGGAGAAACAAAAGCACGATTGTGACTCGCAGGCGGAACGCTCCGGCTGCGGAGCTCGTCCCGGCCTCCTTCCCGGGAGAAAGGGTTTCCCGGGAGGAGAGAGAGCCGGGAATGGAGGCACCAGGGTGGGCACGGGGCAGGGGAAGGGGCTCGGGAGCAGCCCGTGGGTGCTGCTCACAGCCCCTCTCCGCCGTGGGAGGGGGAACACAAGGCTCAGCTGACTGTACCCCAGCGAGCCCACGCTGTGGCACAGCTTGGCATGGCATGGAATGGCACAGCATGGAATGGCACAGCTGCCCACGGTGTGGCACGGCTGCCCTGCAACATCGCTGCTCCCTCAGCCCCGCTACCTCCGGCAGTGCTGTAATTAAAAGCCTTTTCCTCCCTGCTCCCATCTTTCCAATTGGAGCCTCTTGAACCTGTCCCAAGGAATTCCATCTGCCCGGCTCCGTGATCACCTTCATTCCCAGGAGGAGAGCACGAGCACCAAGGCTGAGCTCTGGAGGTCACCCCGCTGGCACCAAACACCTTTTCACCCCACAGCATCCTCCTCCCTCCATCTCCCGCTCCCCAGTCAGGAATGAAGAAGCTCTCAGGATATCCAAGACATGAGTGGATGTTTCTCCAGCCCCAGTAAAACTGGTGACTCTCCAGTTTAATGCCAGGGGTGTTTCCACCCCTCCCAGGTGCTGCCAGGACCCTGCCCAGCCTTGCTGGGGGCAGGATGCAGCAATCCAAACCCAAACCTGCTTTCCTTATGCTCCTTGGAGCAGCAAATGCTCTGTGAGTGCTGCAGCTTTCCTGGCTCTGCCCCCCCAACCCAGCATCATTCACCTTGCAGGGGGCTGGAAGGCTGGGACATCCCTCACCAGAAAAAGTGGATTTGGGATGGGGAGACACCCCCAAAAACCTCTGACAGCCCCAGACTGCACATTCCTAAAGCCCCCAGAGCCAGGACCCTGCTCTGCCTAAACCCTGCTGGGGATTTTCCACTTCATCCCTAGGGAATGGAGGCATTGCAGTGACGGGTGTGGGATGGGAGCAAAGAGCAAAGTCCTGGAGAAAGTGGCCGGAGGAAAAGGAGCAGGAGGCAGCCGGAGGGTACTTACAGGCTGTGAGCCATGGCAGTCATCTTCCCAGCAGGGCTGCCCTTCCCGGGGCTTTCCATCGCTTTCTCTTGGCGGGCTCTGGAAGGAAAGAGTGCAGGGACTCTGTGAGGACACCCCAAACATGGACTCACATCCTAAAGCCACCCCGTGCTCAGTGTCACCCCCCGACCCTGGGGACGGGAAGGCTTTGGGAAGGCAAGTCCTGGGCTGGCCAAGCAGTGTCCTGGTGTGGGGACAGAGCTGTCCCTCGTCCCCCCACTGTCCCCGTGTCTCGCTGCCAGCTCTGCCCTCCTCATGCCACCCTACAAAGCAGCCAAAATAAATCAATTCCTGGAGCACTCACAGAACTGTCCCCTGCACGGTTCCACAGTGACAACCTCCCCTCAGCCCCAGTGAGGCTCTCCCAGCTCCCACCCCCTCTCCAAGCACCTCACCCTTGGGCTAGGAGCCTTCCCTGTGGATGTGAGCCCCCCAGGGTGGCCAGCAGGCCACCGGGTCCCCTGGCATGGTGGCTTTGGCCAAGGCTCTGGAGCTCAACAGGGCACGGGGCTGTCCCTTCTTCCCCGGCGCTGGATCAGCAGCTCCTGCACACGTCAGGAGCAGAGTCCAGCCTGGGATTTGCTCCTGGCAAAGCCAGCAGAGTCCTGGCTCCTGGCAGGGAGTGCGTTGCAGGCACCCACCATGGTGCTGGATCCATCCATGGATTCACCAGGAAGAGCAGAAAGGGTCACCCCTCTGTTTTGCTGCTCTGAAAATCCCAAATCCTGCAGGTTTTATGGATGGATGGGGCTACAAGGGGTGTCCTTGCTCGGGACAGCTGCTCCAAGAACCCCCATGGGCCCCAAGCACCATCATGGGTCCCCCAGCCCCAACAGCAGCCAGGGAGGGAGGTGGCAGCTCCTAAAAAATGGGATTTATGGGCTCAATATCTAACTGGAGCCAGGAGCCAGGAGAAATCCTCAACCAGAACTTTCCAAAAGTGGCCAAACCCAACCTTGATGGGGAAACAGTGGGGACAAAGGGACCCATTGGGATGTGCCACCACACTGGTGAGGAGCAGGGCACAGGAAACAGCAGATACCAGAAGGAAAGGTCTAAAACTGGCAAAAAAGAACATTTTTTTTTGCTCCAAAGCAGCAGGGGCTGTCTGTGAGCCAGGAGTTTTGGGGGGGGGGAGGTCTGGAAATTCCTGGCACGCAGGAATCCTCTGGCCCAGCTGGATTCCATCTCCCAGCCCCGGAATTGGCCACCTGACACCCACCGGGTGACAGCTCACCCTGCCATCGATAGGGCTGCAGAGCTCCAGGGATTCAGCGCTCAGCTTATAAATATTTAAACCCAGAAGGAGCCGTGTACTCCTGTAAAATGCGACTCCTTGCATAAGCCCAGCATCCCTCTGCCCCGGCGCTGAGCTAATGAACATTTGGGGCTCTCCAGACGGGTTTTTTTGCAGCTAAAAATCAGGTCAGGGCGAAATTCAAGGTCTCGATCCATCCGTGCAGGATTTCTGCACCCTCCAACTGGGATCTGTTGGATTTACCAAGCCGAGGGGTGCAGGGAGCGCTGCTGGGATGGAATCACGGCCGAGGCTGCGCTTCCAGCTGCTCGTTCCCGACACCCCAGGCAGGTTTTTGGGGGGCACGGCCGGCCCCACACTCTGGGAAAGGCTGCAGCTGCAGCCTGGAGCACTGACAGGCTCCCGCCGGCTGCTCCAGGCAGGATTCACAGTTTCATACAGCATTAAGAGCTGCTGACGCCTCGTGAAAAAGCTGTGAAAAGCTTCTATTTTGGGAAAAGTTCCTCTTATAACGGCGCATCCTGTGGCTTCTCTGTTTCCCTTTTTTCTCCCGGTTTCTCTTGCTATGGAGAGCGGTGCAGGAAATAGGCAGATAGTGTTGCCAACCAGCCTGGGCTCTTCGTCAGGAAAGGAAAATAACCCTCCAGGCCACCCCCAGCCAAGGAATTCATCCTCATGCCGCACCTGGGTGGTGGCCTGGGGAGGGAAGGGAGAAAGTGGGACCCTCCTGGGATTTGTTCCTGGGCACGGAGTATGGGGCGGCTTGGTGGGGGGCTGGGTATTTCGTAATGGGAGAAAAATGCTGGTTTTGCTCGTTTTAGACCTTTCCCGCTGGCGTCAGATCTTCCCTGGACTCTCCTCCCCATTCTGCTCCCGACCAGTGTGGTGGCACCCACTGGGCCTCCTTTTGCCCCACTGTTCCCCCATTTTTAAAAAAAAAAATGGATTAAAACATCAAAGAACCGTGAGTCTGTCTCCAAGCAACTGTCTCCAAGCAGGGATGGAGAGCAGAGGAGAAGCGGCAGCCTTGAGTGGGGAGAAAACTTCTGGAGATCCCAGCGGGGAGAAGGAAAAGAGGGACACGGGGGGAGCTGACAACCAACGCTGGACAGCCCAGGAGCCCCCGGGCCAGGAGGATCTCCCTCTTTCCTCACCACAGAGCCCGGCCGCAAGTCCTGGCCCGCGGGGGAGCGGCCGCGCCTCTGCCCTGGCTTGTGAAAGAGCTCCCGGCTCGCCAAAGCCGCTTCCCACCCCAGCGGCAAAGGAAGCGCAGCAGCGCTGCCTCTTCCCCTGCCCTGCAGGGCACTCGGGCGAGGAGCTGACGGCAGCGTTCGGTGGCTTCATGGCCGTGCTGATGACCTGCCAGGTGCCACCAACACCCCCAAACAGCGAAGAGCCGCCGGTGCTGCCCGCGCTGCTCCCCTGGGAGGTCCCGTGAAATTCCACGGGAATTGCAGCAATTCCACGCTGGAAAACTCTTTGCCCCCACATCTCGGTGTCTCCTCACGCGTGGCTCTGCCTGAGCCGCCTCCTCCCTGCCGCTTGTTAAACCCTGAGGGCCAGCACGGCACCCCACACAGGTCCCACACCCCAATTCTCCGAGGAGCTGCGAGTGCCACCCGCTCCGGAGGGGCTGCGCCGCCCCTGGGAGCTGGGAACAGCCTCGGGGGCACCTGGAGCTGGTCCTGGGGCAGGATCCAGCCTCCATTTCCCAACCCTCAAAGCCTTTGCATCCCCCCACAACTTCCTGGCGGAGAAACCCCCACCCTCTCCCTCTCCGTGCCCCATCGCCGCTCCCTGGGGGAAATTGGGGGATGATTTGCTCCGGCCGTGGTTACCTGAGCGCAGCGGCCCCGCTCTGTCCCGCGGCTCTTCCCTCCGGTCCAGCAGCGCCTTCCCTTTCCAGGTGCAAACTGGCCTGGACAGGCAGGACCCATTTTTATACGCTCGCCCATGTGATCCGAACAAATGCCCTAGGGATGAGTTTTTGCACTGACACAACTAAAGGGGCTGGGACTAAAAACCTGTTGGACCACAATCCCAGCTCAACGGACAGGAATTTTCCACTCGGAGCCGTTCAGGCCGGCTCTGGGCGCGCCAACACGCGCCGGGGCCCGCGTCTCCCTGCTCCCCCCAAAAATCCCATTTCCCTGCACTTCCCGAGTCTTTCAGACTCATTCCTGAATGATTCCTCTACTGCAGCTGGAGGAGACAAACCACAGGATGGTTCTGCTATGGAGGAAGGGATGGATGGGAAGTGTGAAGGAATATGTTTGAGGCACTGATTGCATCGAAATTCTGCAAATCTTTTATTATTTTTCCCATGATCTGTGAGAAAAGAAAAACACCAAAAAAGCAAACAAACAAAAAAAAATTGACAGCAGAAGATGCCAGCAGGGGTGAGAAATGGGGAGAATCCTTTGCTCTGGAAAAGGAAACTCCCTGCAGCCTGAAGGCCTGGGAATGGCACCCCTGCTCAGGCTGGAAGGTGATTTTTGGGAGCTGCCCAGCCCGAGGGTCCCGCACTGGGATGCTCCTCAGGGATGCACGGAAGGAAGGCAGGTGCAGGTGAGTCCGAGTGCCCAGGAGGGGAATTGGAAAAGAGAGGGTGAGCTCTGGATGGGTGAGTCAATGGGAACGGAGGCACCGGGGAAACGGCCACGGGCCACGGAAAGGAGCCACGAGAGTGAGTCAGTGGGATCAGCTGGTGACTCTGTGGGAAAGGAGGGAGGCGATGGGATAATGGGCAACGCGACGGGATAATGGGCAGCAAGAGCCGGGAGGAGCCCCTTGAACGCGCTCCGCTCGGGCCGTTCCCCTCGGAGCAGCGCTGGACAACGCTGCGGGTGCCGCTGGAGCTGATCCCACTGGAGCTGATCCCGCTGGAGCTGATCCCGATGGAGCTGATAAGAGCACGAACGTGCTGCTCGGCACACACGGGGCCAGCCCAGCGCTGGCCTCACCTCCTCCCCGAGGTGCTGCCGTGCCCCGGGCACCGAGCGGGGCTGGCAGCGGGGCTCGCTCGCACCCCCAGGATGCTCTGGCCTCACTGCAGGCACAGCCGCCTGCTCCGGCCGGGCTTAGGGAGGGAGCTCAGCGGGGTTTTTCCGCCTGATTTGGTGGCAGGTACTAAAAAGGCGCCGGTTTTGCTGGGTCACAGAGCAAGGGAAATGTTCCCCGCCCCGAGCAAGGGCGGGTTTGGAGCTGCTTTGCCCCGTGCGTCCCGGAGCATCTGCAAATGGCCCAAATTGCTCCCAAATAATCACCCTGGGGGATCTCAGCCCTCGCTGGCTCCAGGCTCAGCCCAGCCGAGGCTCTGGGGCTGTGCCAGAGCCGGCTGGGCACAGGCTCCTCTGGGGATCCTGGTGCTGGAAAGAGGGGCAGGTGGAAAAGGGGGGCCCGGCGCTGCAGGTCCGAGGCTGTTCTCTGTCACTTTGAAGCTGGGGCGGTTGTTGAGGTGTAAAGGCGGGGAATCTGTGACCCCCATGGTGTGGGGAACTGTAAACAGGGGACATTTTGGGGTCCCCTTCAGAGTCAGGGTTCCAAAGCGTTGGGAAAAAAAAACACCTGGGCAGAGGAGAAGCTGGAAAATGTTCTGGAAAAGGTGCTCATGCTCCCCCCAAATATGGGAAATGCCCTCATCTCCTTCCAGCCCCCAAACTGGTTTTGGGGGATCGTGGGGCCGTGATGGGGGCTCAGGGCTTCCCAGGAAAGCAGCACGGCTGGGTCTCGGCTGTGAGCTCGTTAAAGCTCTACCAGCCCTTGCTGCAAACCAGTTAAACCCATTTAGGGAAGGTTTAAGCCAGTTCAGTGTGATTTGGGAGTCTGTGGATGCCGAGGTTAATCTGCTGTTAAGTGCATCAACATCGGGGATTTGAAGCAATTTAACCGTTCCAGCTCCAGGTTTTCCCTGGAGGACTTCGGGAAGGGTCCAGCCCGTGCTCCCCTCCATCCCAGGCTGCGGAGAGCCTTGGGAAGAGGGAGAAAATCAACCAGCGACTGAAGGGTAGAGCCTCATGCAGGCTGAATCTGAAACGCTGCTATTTTTAGCCCGTCTCTGCCCAGCCAGCCTGAATTCCACGCGGGTCCCGGTGCCCAGCTGGCACAGGCGAGCAGCAGGGTGGGCAGCCGAACCCTCCCGGTCCATCCCAGCTCTCCAGGGCGGCTCGTGGGACCAGGCTGAGCCCGAGCTGAGTCAGAGCAGAGGATGCTCCTTCCTCATCCCAGCTCCTCATTATCCCGCTGCCCCAGGGCTTTCCCACGAGCCTCATCCAGCCGGGCCGTGGGACCTGGAAGAGGTGTTTGTTTATTTTCTGCTGTCATCCCCGAAGGGCTGTAATCACAATTAGAGCGTCCACGAGGCACGGGGCAGAGATTCATCTCCTTCCCGAGGCCTCAGCGCCCAGGAGAGTGGGAGGGAGAGAGGGAAAAGGTGGAAATGCTTCCGTCGCCCAATCCCTGCGCCCACACAGCATCCCCGGGGAGCACGGCGAGGTTGGCAGAGGTCACCCCTGAGGGTTTCTCAATGCTTTTGCTCCACGCCGCCGTCGCGTGTGGGTCTTGCAGCAATTCCTGGTGGCTTTTCCCGTCCCCGGGAGCCGGGCTGGGGAAGGGCTTCATGCAGGAATTCGAGCCAGGAATTCAAAGAGGGGCTGAGCCGCTCCCCGGTGGGGCTCAGCGGGGTGTGAACGGAGGGATGGGAACGGGATTTGTTCCTCCAGCACCTGGAGAGGAGTGGGTTGGGCACCAGGAGCGGGCTGGGCACCAGCACCGCTGGGATCGGGGGCTGCCAGGCTGCGGAGCTGCCGGAGGAGCAGCGGCTCCCGCACCGCTCTGCGCTGCCTTGTGACTGCGAAATGAATGCGCTTAATATAGGCCAAGTGAAACCATTCCGCCCGAAATAGAAAATTCTTCCCCAGAAAGCGCCGCAGCCCCGGCAGGAGCGCTCACGAGGAACCCGCCGAGGCAGGAGCGCTGTGCCAGCTGTGCCAGCTGTGCAGCGCTGCGCATCCCGCCCGGTGCCTCCTGCTGTCCCCAGGGTCACCTCCTCCGGGGGCGGCTCCCCCTGACCCTCCCTGAATGCGCCAGAGGAATTTAGGGATAGGGCGGGCGCCCCTGGGATTTGGATTGGAATTGGGATGGGGTGGGGGGGGGTGGCCGCATCCCCAAATCCGGTGATCCCACGGGTGCTGCGGGGTCGTGCTGGGCTCGGGGCGCTGCAGGGGATGGGATGGGATGGGACATCATGGCATGGCATGGCATGGCATGGCATGGCATGGCATGGCATGGCATGGCATGGCATGGCATGGCATGGGATAATTCCTGCTCGTGCTGGTTTGGGATGGGAAGGGGCTGGAAGGAGACAGAAGGGGGTGACCTCTTCTGGGGCTCCAAGGGCTGCTGCCAGGCTCAGGGGGTTCTCTCAGCTGTGTGCTTTTCCCTGGAAAATATCAGCTATTCCTCCTCCCCTGAGTGCTCCTGGAATACCCGGCTGAGTCAGGGAGTGCTTCTGGTGCCAGGGAAGGTTTTGGGGTGGCAGCAGCCCCCGCTCTGCTCTGCTCTGGGTTCTTGCTGCTCTGGCAGCTTCTCCTGTTGGGATCCGAGGCGCTGCCAACCCCAAAGGCAAAAACCATCGCGCGTCCTGTCCCCAACCCCACAGAGATCCCTCTCAGAGCGTGCTGTGGGTCCAGCCCCCCTTTTGGGGGCTCCAACCCATCCCCTGCAGTCTCTGGTGACCTTCCCAGTACTGCTGGTGCCAGGGTTTAATCCAGCTTGACCAGGTACAGCTGCCAGCCAGGAAAATGGGGCAGGAGGGGGTGAGGGTTCAGCGCTGGAGCTTTGCAGGTGCAAAGGAAAAAGCCAGAAATCCTCCCCTGTTCATCCCAGGCTGCACCAGGGATCTGCATCCGGTGTTTAAAGCTCTGCTGTTCCATCCCTCGGCTCACAGCGGGGCTTGGGGGGGATAAATTCAAACCCCCTCACTCCATATTTTGCCTCAGCTTTTTATTAATGCTGGAAAGACCCAAAAATCCCGGCTCAGCCACTGAACTCCGACCTTTTACCATGTGGGGTCTTTAACCCCTGACCCCAGAGTGGCTCTAGACAGACCCAGGGGAAGCCCAGTAAATCTGTCACATCCCTGAAATCCACTTAAAAACCGCCCAAGGAGCAGAGGCAGCCCCGAGAATGGGTTCAGATGCAAATTTATGGCGTGTCCCGGGCCAAGCGGGGTTTTTGATTCACAAAGCTCTTGCCCAGGGGCTCGGCCGGGGCAAGGTGAAGGCGACCTTGTGGTTGTTGGGTCTGAGCAGGGGCTGGAGCTGCTGGCCAGGGAAGGAGGGAAACGTGAGGACAACCCACGGGCAAGGGAGATAAGAGGCCAGGGCACGGCTGGAGCTGCTGAGCGGGGACAGAGGATGTGGGGTTTGTTTCCTTTTCTGATTGCGGAGGAATAAAGGGCTGGGAAAATGGGCTCCCTGCAAGGCCAAAGTCGAGGGAATTCCCCCGGGCACCGAGGCTCTGCCAAGTGCTTGGCTTTGTGCTGCCTCGCTGGTTGGTATCAGCTTTGTAAATGGATTTTTTAGCCATTTTTTACCCTGTAAGAGTCGAGGGTTTGGGGTTGCTCGGGTGCTTTGCTCACTGGACACTGGGGGAAACTGAGGCACGGGGGTGCCACCTGGAAATACTCGGATTTTTTCCCAAATCGGAGGGAAATGTTGGGATTTTCACCGGGTAGGAGCTGGGTTTTGTGGTTGCTCAGGTGCTCTGCTCACTGGACACTGGGGGAAACTGAGGCACAGGGGTGCCACCTGGAAATATTCGGATTTTTTCCCAAATCAGAGGAAAATGCTATTGAAAGAGAAGAGCTGGATTGATGCTTGTGGGTCTTATCGGGAGTGCAGGGAGCATTTTTATCTCCCAGAAATACTTTTGCTGAATAAATCCTTATTTTCCAGAGCTGCCGACGACCACCTCGAGTTTTTCACGGCTTCGGCGGCGACTTAAAAGTTTTGTCCAGCCTCAAACTGGGAGGAAAAAAAAAACCCAACCCAAACCTCCCACGGCTTCCTGTGTCACGGGGCTGGGGACACCGGAGCGCGGTGTCACCTCCCTGTCCCCGCGGGCCATTCCTGCCCGGGGACAGCTGAGGCCACTCAACCAAACGGGAGCGAGCTTCAAATTCCAAGAAAATGGTAAAACGGCTCTTTTTGTGGCTCAGGAAGATGAATGAAACCCCGAGGCAGGGGCTGAGCTGGATTTCACATCAACAGGAAGGCGGCTCCGAGGGGGGAGGGAAATTCCAAACAATGCTTTCCTGGGAAGTAAAAGCTGAATTCTGATTAATTTTTCGGGTGAAACTCTGCTCGGGAAGTGACTACTCCGCGTTAAAAAAAGAGCTGCACGTGTGGGGGAGCTCTGAGAGCTCCTCACGCTCAGCTGATGGTCATGGGGAGCTTCGAAAAATTTCTATTTTTGCCTGATCTGGATGGTAAAACTCCCTGGGGAATATTTGGGCCCCTTGGCAGCTGTTTCTGGGCCGCGGGGGAGTGCCCAGGTGGGATGGGATGAGGGGTTTTTGCCTCCCTTTGCCTCTCGGAGCCCCGTTTGTGGCCCCACGGCTCAGCCCGGGTGATTTGGCTTTCGCAGGTGCTTTGTTGCTGTTAAAACGAAGCCCAAGTTTCTCCTCCCCTGCCTTTTATTAAGAGCTTTTTCATCTCGGATGTTAGCAGGAAAATAATTTCCTCACCTACATCTCGGATTTGCCAACTCCGAGAGGTTTTTCAGCAGTTTTGGAGCTGAGGATAAAAATGCAAAATATATTTATTTTTGTAACTCTCTTTAAATATTTGCTCCCAAATGGATTCAGGGGATGTTGGGGCTGCAGCACTTTTCTTCCTTGGGATTCACGTCGATTCGATTAATTAAACCCATCTGAAAGCTTGCTTTTATTTCCAGAATATTGTGAAATATTCCTCATGGAACCTGGAAAGGAGGAGAGCTTTTAAACAGGTTTTCAGTGATATTTTTACCCCCCAAAAAAGTGAAAATTTCGAAGTGTAGGAGCAGCATCGCTTTGTTCTCATCCCAGCCGGGAGCGTGGGGGGAATTCCTGGAGGACCGAGCACCCCTGGGCTCTGAACCTCTCACATCCAGCTCAGCCAGAGGCTTCCCGGCTGGAAAAACGAGATTCCAGCGGCCCCGCAGTGCTGAGTCAGGACAGGGAACCTGGGAACACCCTGGGACAGGACCTGGTTTGACACCACAGCTGCCTCTTGCCAAGGGAGGATCCTTCTCCGGAGCGAAAATCGCTGCCTGTGGCCCCTCCTGGGATTTGTTTCTGCTTCTGCCCAGCCGGGAGAGCTCCAGGCTCGGGCAGGAGGAAGAGGAGGGTGATGCCCGTGGAAATCGCTCATCCCTGGGGTTGGTTTTCCAGGGATGGGGCAGGGACAGCAAAGCCAGAGGTCTGGAGTCGTCCTGGTCTGGGTTTAAAAATTAAATATTCCAGAGGTCTGGAGTCGTCCTGGTCTGGGTTTAAAAATGAAATATTCCAGAGGCTCTGGAGTCAACTTGGTCTGAGTTTAAAAATATAGAGGTTTAAAAGGGAAATATTCCAGAGGCTCTGGAGTCGCCCTGATCTGGGTTAAAACCTGGTTTGGGTTTAAAAACTTGGTCTGGGTTTAAAAATGAAATATTCCAGAGGATCTGGAGTCTCCCTGTTCTGGATTTAAAAATTAAATATTCCAGAGGTCTGGAGTCAACTCGGTCTGGGTTTAAAAATGAAATATTCCAGAGGCTCCGGAGTTGCCCTGATCTGGGTTTAAACATGAAATATTCCAGAGGCCCTGGGGTCGCCCTGGTCTGGGTTTAAAAACCTGGTTTGGGTTTAAAAACTTGGTCTGGGTTTAAAAATTAAATATTCCAGAGGCTCCGGAGTCAACTTGGTCTGAGTTTAAAAATACAGAGGTTTAAAAGGGAAATATTCCAGTGGCTCTGGAGTCAACTTGGTCTGGGTTTAAAAATGNATATTCCAGTGGCTCTGGAGTCAACTTGGTCTGGGTTTAAAAATGAAATATTCCAGAGGCTCTGGAGTCGCCCTGGTCTGGGTTTAAAAACCTGGTTTGTGTTTAAAAACTTGGTCTGGGTTTAAAAGGGAAATATTCCAGAGGCTCCGGAGTCGCCCTGGTCTGAGTTTAAAAACCTGGTCTGGGTTTAAAAGCACAGGGCTTTAAAAATTAAATATTCCAGTGTCTTCCTGCCCCTCGGGAGCATCACACAGGAGTGGCTGTCTGGCCCTGGCAGTGCTTTTCCATGGATTTTTTATCCTGGTAGAAGCTGGAGGAGCTTCCTGCTGCCTTTTACACTCTGTCTCCTGAGTGGAGGAAGTGAAATCTTTGCCAAAAAAAAAAAAAAAAAAAAGGAAAAACCTTAAAAGTACTTTTCTTTTTTTTTTTTAGGGGGGAAGCCACAGCTCATCTTCCATGGGATGCTGTAAAATTGTCGCTCCCGGGAGTTTTTCCCTGCACCTTTTCCACGGGCAAAGCCTTTTTGGGGTGATCTCTGAGGGGTCTCCAGGAGGGAGGGGCTGATTTGGGCTCTGTAAAGGGCTTTTCTCAGCTGCTGGGCTTGGAAAAAAAAATCCCATTCCGAGTTCATCCCATCCCTGGGGTTTGCTGTTGTTTGGGGAAGGCAAAAAGAAACCACCGGAGAGGGACTGGAGAGGATCCTGAGCCAGAGCTGGGGCCAGGGAGCTGCTCCCAGGGCTGGAGCCCCTCTGGAATGGGGCTGGGAATGTTCAGCTGGAGAAGGGAAACTCCAGGGAGAGCTCAGAGCCCCTGGCAGGGCCTGGAGGGGCTCCAGGAGAGCTGGAGAAGGATTTGGGATAAGAGATGGAGGAAAGATGTGGCAGCACAGGCGACCCCAACCACCCAACCCAAGCTTAGCCCAGAACCCCGTGAGAACCCACGATTCCGGGTTCTTAATTTTGCATTTTTTCTCCCAATTGGTTAATAGTTTCCCCTCCCCGTTTTATGTATGAGGCGATCCATATTCATGTCCTTTATTAATATGGATCACTTCTAGAAAGTTCTTGGCCCTTCGAGGCCCCATTGGGTGCTGCCCCAAGTCCCTCCTTTGCGGTGTCCCCGTTGGTTCCCTCACGGCTCTCCCAGTCCCTTTCCCCGCCTATTCCGAGCCCCGGGTGAGATCCCGGGGCCTCCCCCGGTCCGGCTCCTGCTCCTGGTGGTTTCTCGGCCTTCGGAGGGCACACGGAGAGTTCCCCACGGCTTTTCTTTGCCTTCGTGGCGGCCTCAGAGCGGCGGGAGATGCGGCCCGAAGGGGTGAGGAGCTCTGCGCCTCCGCCATGGGGTGGGGGGGGCTCGGCCCTCAGCTCCGGAATCCTTTGTGGCTTTGTGAGGGGTAAATCCCCTTCTGGCAGGACACAGGGAGTGGATTCNGGGACAGTGCGAGATGTCCCTGCCCGTGGCTGATCCTTAAGCTCCTTCCCATCCCAAACCATTCCATGCTTCACCAGGGAAAAAAAGTTTCCCTTGTCCCCATCTCCACCTCTCCCGGTGCCCACCTCCCTGTCTTGCCCTGCTGCCTCTTGTTAAACTTCCCGCCGCATCCCCGTTTCTCCAAGGAAATTCCTGCTCTTCTCACCATTTCTGACCATTCCCTGCTGATCAGCAGCTTCACCTGGCGCTGGGGACCCCAAATTTCCAACGCCCCCCACTCCTTGTGGCACCTCCGGGGTGCAAACCCCGCTCCGGGCGCTCCTGACTCAGCCAGCGCGGCATTCCTGGGAAAAGCCTGACTCACGGGAGCCCATCTGCCGGCTCAGGGCTCTAATTACGGGCTGTGCCCATCGCCGCAGCGTGGGAACGGGACCCATTAAGCCCCTAAAAGCTCCCCGATCATTCCCAATCCATTAATGTTTCTAATTAGTTAAGCCCGGCTCCTCTTTCTCTCGCCGGGCTCGCTCGCGTTCTCCGAGCGCGCAGCCCCAGCTCCCATTATGTAACGATCCCCGCTCCCAACTCACACCGGGCTGCTTCAGTTCCATTTCATTTATTATTTCAGTACATTTTAATCGCCTGTTCCTCATCCCGGAGCCCGCCAGGCGATGCAGGAAACGGGCACATCCAAGTTGGGGGCACATCCTCCCTGAGGAGCCCGGGCTGGGCAGGACCCGGCGCCGTTTGGGGCGGTTTGGGGGCGGTTGCCGGGGGGGTTAAAGCCGTTGGCAGAGCCGGAGCACCCGGCTGCCCCTTCCCCGGGCTTCCACTTTCATTCCCAGTCCCTCCGTCCCTTCCTTCCAAGGAAACCATCTCCACGGCAACCTCAAACCTCCGGGCTTTGCCTCGGAGCTGCTCAGCCGTCCCCAGGACCTTGGTAAGTGGCTCGGCAGGGCTGGCCCTGGTGGCCCGTGGCTGCTGGGTCCAACGGTAGGTGAGGGTTGGGGTGAGGAGCTGGGCTTGGCAGAGGGGTGGGGGACCCAACCTTGTGTCCCCTCGTCCTCCTCGAGGCTTTGTGTGACTTCAGAGTGGGTGGCCAGAGTTGTCCCCGTGTGGGAAAAGCGCTGGAGGGGTGGCTGGGTCGAGGTGCTGTTCTCCTGAGAGGACCTTGCCTTGGGTTGGGGACGTGTCCTGGCTGGTTGTGAGTCCTTGGTGGTGGCCTTGGACAGCCCACGTCCGCTCCTGATCCCAATTTTCCGTGGTTTTCGGGAGAGCAGCAGGGCCAGCACGTGGAGTCGGGGACTGTCCCCACTTGGAGGCGGGTTTGGAGCGTGCTGTCCCCAGGATCTCTTGGATGTCACCACGTGGGGACATCCCTGGTGCCACGTGGAGGGGGACGAAGCACCAGCCTCGTGCCAAAGGATCCTCTGAGCTGTGGGGCCATGCTGGGCTCTCAGGGTTTCCCGGCAAAGGAAACCCAGCCCATTCCTGGAATAAACAGGATTAAAGTTGTGGAGCTGGAGGAGGAAATGATGAGCCAGGATGGGGATGCTCTGCCTGGAGCTGGTTTGGGCTGGGAGCTGAACTGGGGAGTGCTGGGGGGCAGCTCTGGGTGGGGCTGACCCTCGCTGTCCCCGTGTCCCCAGGGCAGGATGAAGCTGCTGGGCGCCGTGCTGGTGGCACTCAGCCTGCTCCTCCCGGGCGCCTGGGGGAGCGAGGCCTCCCGCACCTGCATCTTCCAGACCCTCAGCGAGTCCGACAGCAAATTCTGCCGGTGAGCGACGCTCCGTGGCCTCTGCTGTGCCCTCGGTGTCCCTTGTGTCACCTCCCAGCATCCCAGTTCATCCCAGTGTCCGCTGTTCTCCTGCTTTTGCTGGGAATCTGGGATGTCTCAGGGGTAATTCCCTGCTGGGCAGAGGCTTTGGAAGTGACTTTGGTGGCATCAGGGATGGCAGATGTTTTCCATGGAAAACTTCAGGGGGTGGAGGCTGCTTTTCCGCAGAATCCTGGAATGGTTTGGGTGGGAAGGGGCCTTAAAACCCATTCGGTTCCAACCCCAACACCTCCCACTGTCCCAGGCTGCTCCAAGCCCCGTCCAACCTGGCCTTGGGCACTTCCAGGGATCAGCCACAGCTTCTCTGGGAATTCCATCCCAGCCCCTCACCAGCTCACAGCCAGGAATTCCGTCCCAAAATCCGCTGAACCCCTTGGCAGAGGCAGCAGATCCAGAACTTCATCTCTCCCACCTCCAGCAGCTCCTGCCCAACATCCCAACCCCACCCCGAGCCTCACCCGCCTCCCACCTCCATTCCCACCTCCACCTCCTCATTTTGCTCCTTCTTCCCCTTTTTTCCAGGGGGCATTTGGAAGTCATCTACCCCGAGGTGGGCGATGTGAGCTGCTCCTACATCCCCAAGTGCCACGGCTACCGCCGGCAGCTCAGCCTCGAGTGGGGCCAGCCCCACGTCCGCTGCCCCTGGGCAAAGAAGGTGAGGCCCCGCTCGGCTTCTCCGCGGCCCCCAGGGTGGAACCGGCTCCAGGAGGAATTTCCTGGGATCCAGGGCAACTTTATAAGCTTTTTTTATTTTTCTCCTCACATGTCCTCATTTGATTCAGGGGTTTGGTTGGAGGCTGAGCTGTGGATAAATGGAATTGCCTTTTTTTTTTTTTCTGATATTTATTTTTTCCTATGCTGTGGCCATTAAATCACCTTTTTTTCCCCACATTCAGGCATTTTTTTACCGCCCTGAAACCACTTTTATATTGTTTTTTTTGCTACATTGGCCATGTACTAATTTTTTTTTTTCACACTGCATCCATTTTGCAGCTTTTCCAGCCACACTGTAGCCACTTAATAATAATTATTTGCACCATATCCCCACGTTTCAATTCAGAATATTTCCTGCATAGTAACCATTATTTCCCCTATAAGTTCAGCCGTTTATAATTTTCCCTACATTCATTTTTAAAACAATTAATTAAATTTTTAATACACTGTGACCATTTAATTAAGTGGCCAGAAGGTAGCAAAGAAATTAAATTATTTCTTTTTGCTACACGTGGCAACTCAATCATTTAATGTTTTTGCTATTTGTGGCTGCCTAATGATTTAATTTTTTACTCCATCATGGCTGTTTTTAAAAAAGGAATTAAATGGTCACAAGNGGGAAGCAGGAGAACATCTGGAACGACGGGAAGCGCGTCCTCCTCGTCCTGCCTCGATATTGCTTCGCTCAAGCAAAAATAAATTGGAAAAGAAAATTGGGCCCTCGCACCAATTTGGGGCAGTTTGTGGATTGTGCAGCGAAGCAAAGCCCCGACGGTGATGGATCGCTGCATTAACCCGGGGCCGCGTGCCCTGATTCCCTTTTATTACCACTCGTGGTGGCAGACAGAAAAACTGATTACGCCGGAGATCAAATCGATAGGAACTTTATTTACTGGCCTTTTAAAAACATATTTCGGGGCTTTATAAAAACATACAGCAGATGCCAGGGATGGGCCTTGTCTCCTCGTTAAAAAGCAATTTTACCTGCGCTGGAGTCGCTACCTTTTACCTGCTTGCTCCAGGTTTGTTTTCGTTCTGAGGTTTGACAACTTCCTCAGAGGCTTCTTTGGGCTGTGCCATCCGTTTTTTAAGGGTGTGGGAAGGAATGGGATTTTTTCTTTTTCTCCTCCAGACAAAATTTAGAAATAAAATGGGTTTTTTTAGGGTTCCTACGCCAAACCTGGCTTTGTTTAAACTTGATTTTGGAAGAAACCACTTTGAGCAGCCACTTTGCACATCCCTGAGCTGAACTCCTTCCTGCTGCTCCACAGCTCACTGGGATAAAGGCATTTCTGTGCTGGAATGAGCTGGGGCTGGGAACAGAGCTGGAAAAGCCCCCCCAGCTGTGGCAGCCGTGGAGTGAGACCCTTGGGGGTGGCTTTGAGCTTCACCCAGCAGCTTTTTGTGCCCAGACCCCAAACCAGCACCCAGGGCTGCTGCTGTGGGGCTGGAGGGGTCCTGCTGTGCCCCTGGGAATGGGAGCCCAGGGAGGGAAGAGCAGGAGAAGGAGCAGCTCCCAGGAATCCATGGAAAGTCCGCTCTGGTTCTGTGCCAGCCTTGTCCTCTGATTGTCCCCCTCTTGTGAAGCTCTTGGTGGCCTGGCTGGGGGCAGGGACAGGCCTGGCTGGGGACAGGCCTGATTTATGAAGGGTTCTGCGCTCTGGGGGCTGGATCCCATTATTTGGGCAATCACTGGTGTGAGGAAATTCATTAATCTTAACAAAGGCAGGGCCAGCTCTGTTCCATCTCCTCCTGCCCAGGTTGGAGGTGCTGCAGCAGTGGCAGGAGGGGACAAGGTGCAGCTGGCCAGGGTGGGACCTTTTTGTGGCACTCGGGTTCCATCCAAGCCTGGTTTCAGAGGGTGGTTTTGAAGCAGAAGATTCCTGACAGTTTGTGTATCCCTGCTGGCTCGTGGAGCCGTCTGGAGCTGAGGAGCCACCAGCGTGGTTTTCTCCCTCTCTCAGTCGTGTCTGGGCTCCTCAGAAACAATGGCCCAACATTCCTTCCCGCTGCTGTCAGCCCGAGATTCCCGGGATTAGCCCAAGCCCCCGGTGATGAGCCCCTCCCTCCCTCTGGCCCCGCTGGGTTCCCATGGCCCGGGATGGCTCCGTGGCATTCCAGCATCCCCCACTTCAGAGAGGGAATGGTGTGAGGGATCTGAGCTTCCAGAGGGCCTTTCTGAGGGTGTTAGAGTGGGGTGGCAAAGCCAAAATAAATGTGTGTGCCAAGGGCTCTCCGTGTGCTGCCTCCGACCCCCTGCCGCCGCTGCTTCCATGTGGGATTTACTTGGGATGTGACCCCTCTGAGCCAAGCACTGCCTGAATTCCCATCTTTTGGAGGAGCAGGAGGGTTTTCCCCTCGATGGGAATGGCTGGAGTGGTTTAACAACATCACAGGGGGTGTCATCCCCCAGCGGGCCCTCGTGCCACCGGAGGGGACCGGCAGGCAGCTGGTGCCGCACGCCAGGAGAGCCGCGTTCCCTGAGCCATCCTGGCAGGAATGTCACTTCTCATCCATCTCCTGACCTCCCCGTTTGCTGGACCTTTAACCATCCTGGACAAACGAGGTTCCCCTGGAGGGCAGGAGGGCCAGGAAGCACCTCCAGGTCATCCCCGTGCGCCGGCATCTCCCGCTCGCTCCTGGGTTTTTCGGCAGCAAAAACGTTTGAAGGCGCCGCTGATTTTTTCCCTTTGATCCCTGTAAACACTATACAGTAATCAAAGTTTAAGCTGCTTTGGGTGAAATAATTGCTTAACAATCATATAAGACAAAGTGATTCAACAAATGACAATTAGGACTTGTGATCTACGGAACAGATGCATTCAGTGTAGCATATTATAATGTGCTAATAGGAGATTGACAGCACAATAATAGGAGAGAACAGCCACTCAGCCTATAATTCCCAACCAAATGTGAGGCTGTCCACAGAGCTCAAATCCGAACAGGCTGTAAAATTAGAGGTAAGAAGGCACAAGTTTCACAAAGACTCATTAGCAGGTTGGCTGTGAATTTCCAAGGAAGGGGGGAAAATTCCTGCTGGAGGATTTGCTCGCGAAAGGAAGGAAGGAAGGAAGGGGAGGGAAGGGGGGGGACCTCAACCTCCGCACGTCTTTACGTTGGGAGTGAGTAACCTGTGTCACACTGGGCTCCAACAGGCTGGAGCTGCTGCTGTTGGTGGGTGCCAGCCAGGTTTTGGAGCAGAGGGAAGCTCCTGTGCCCGGGCAGCATCCGGATCCCGCTGCCAGGGGATGGGAGGCGTCGCTCGGTGCCACCGTCGGTGTGAAGGACCAAATGAAATTAATGCTGATATGAGCACGGAGCTCCAGCGGGCATTCCCGGCAGGAATTGGGCACTTCCCAAGCCTTAAATGATACTGATGGGTGACAGGGGCACCCTTTAGCCCTGTCCATGGGAATTAAGGCTTGTGCTGCTCTTCTCTTTTGGGGACATCAGGGGACGTGTGCGGGAGGGGAGCTGTCAATCCCCACGGCCCCGGCACGTGCAGAGGCAGGAGCTGGGATCCAACCCTGAGCCCCTCCACAGCCTGGGATAACGTTCCCTGTGTGTGCTGCTCTCTCCTCTCTGCTTCCCCAGCAGCTTTGGAGGCAGAGAGATCAAAGGAACTTCAGTTTCCAGCTCTGGTGACAAACCAGATTTTTTCAGCTCGTCTCGTCCTTCCCGTGCCCCGTGCACGTGTTCCACCAACATGGAATTTGGCCATGTTTTATTATGAAATAAACATGCCAGGAAATGCACTTTTTGTGCATGGGGGAGGATGGGAAGGTTTGGTAATTAAAACTTCCATCCATCAACGCTTCGCTCCCAGAGATAATTGTGCTGCTCCCGCAGATGTATGTTTTGTGTGGAATGAACTGGTGGAAATTGGAGCTGGTGTGGCTGAGGGCGTGGGATGTGCCACAGGCTGTCCAGGATTCCGCTGGAATATCCTGGGGAAGGTGTGATGGTGCTCTGGTTGGGAATTTGTTGGGAATTTGGCCTTTTTGTCCCAGTTTATCGCGTGGGCAGATGCTTCATATCCACTTCATTTTCGCCTGCTACTCCCAAAGCTGCAGGGATGCACCTGCCAGGTGGGGCTGGCACAAAAAATAGGGATTTTCCATGAATTTTATTGATTGCAGAGCCAGACTGTGTTGTAGAAACAGATGAATCCATTGAAAACAACCCGATCCTTCTTTCCCCCTGCCCCATCTTGGGGATTTTCCCGGGATGCCACAGCCTGTGATGTGCCAGCGTGGGCGTCGGGCACTCAGAATCTCAGAGCCTTTAGTTGAGGTGACACTGGAGAAAAAGCTGCAAAGATCCCTCATCCCAACTCCCCGATTTATTTTTGAGGAGACCCTCAGGAAGCGCTGCCCCCACAGAGCCTGGAGCCACAAGGCAGAGCCCGTCTGGGTTTCGGAGCTCCCACGGGGTGGTCGATGGCAGATCAATGAGCCCCGTGGGGACCTGTCACCCTCGTGGTGTCTCCTGACATCCCCTGGACCCGCCTGGCCTTTTTCAAAAGGAATTAACAGCATTTTGGGTGGGCAGCAGGGTTGATAGCAGCAGGCAGGTTCCTCCCGGTGCTCCTGGCGCTTGAAAATGGAGTTTGTGGGGTTTGGAATTGTGTTTAATGGGGAGGGAGCTGGGCATGGCTGCTCTTCATCTTCTCCCTGGCATCCTCCTCATCCCCCCAGCTGCCTCCTCAGCTCCTCCTGAGTCCGTGGTGGGCCCCTGCTCCTCAGTTCTGGCCTTGCTTTAGGCTGGAAAAGTCTCTGGAACCTCTGGAATACCAGACTGGGTGGGTTGGGGGGTTCTCTGCTCAGTCTCTCTCCTCGATTTTCGGGCAGTTGTTGCTCTCCCCACTTTTCAGAGGAAGCAGCCAGGCTCTCCTGGGTTTCTCTGGGATGTGGCAAGGATGAAAAAATGTGAGAATTGGGGATTGCTGGGTGCTGGGTTGGCGGCCAGTGAGGTGTGGGAGAGGTGTTGGCCTGGCAAACACACCCTGACCCTGCTGCCACCCTCCCCTGGCATTATCCCAGCATCTCCCAGCCCGTCTCTGGCATCTGGGATGCCTCCAGCCTGCTTTGAGCCCCAGTTCTGGCAGCGGATGCCCTTTGGCAGCCCTTGCCAGGGCCCTTTCTGGCAGGGAATCCTGCTCCGTCCTGCTCTGCCGCTCCAGCCGCGCTTCCCAAACATCACCTCCCACTCCAGGGAGCATCCCGGGGAGCTCAGCCTCACCCCTGGCCTCGGAGCATCCTTCCCGGGAGCCTTCCCTCCTCCCCTGCAGCATCTTCCCCGGTGCCTCCCCGCCAGCACAGGAGCCTTTTTTTTCCCATGGATGAGTAATTCCTCCCAATTTGGGGGCTCCTTCCTGCGCTGTAACAACCCCGAGCTCGCGCCTGCCTTTTTCCAGCTGCCAATCTGCAGCAGAAATTCCCTTTTTTTTTTTTTTTTTTCCCCCTTTTTCCCGGCAGGGGGGGTGGGGGGATCTCAGTTATACAATCCGGGCTTGGGGCGACTATTTTGGATCCCTCCTTCCTGCCTCCAAATTGCAGCTCTGAATGTGACAAGTTACAAAACACTTGAGTCATTTCTCTCTCTCTCTCTCTCTCTTGCTGCCTTTTTTCCCCCACAAGGGTTTGGGTTGGTTTAAAGGGAAAAAGGCAAAAAAAAAAAAAAAAGAAAGCAGGATGAGGATGAGGAAGGGGGGTGAAAGGCGGCTCCCAACGTTCCCTCCCAGCCCGGGGGGCTGCAGGCAGCCCCCACGCAGGAGAACTCACAGGGTGTTTATGTAAGATGCTCATGTTCTGCTGAGCTGCAGCGAGAGCTGCTGTCGATTCCCAGGAAAACCCACGTCTGCCCACGTAGGATCTCCCGAGCAGGGTTGTGTAACGGGGAGCCAGGCAGCAGGGGGGGGTCGGGAGATCCTGCCTGAGGCGGGGGGAAAGCGGGGATGGAGGGGTTTGAAAGGAGGGGGGAAAAGTCCGTGGTGCTGGGGAAAGTCCTGCTGCTGGGATGTGCCACGGCAGGAGGGTTTGGGGTGCTCAGGGGGTCGTGCCCCGGGCTGGTGTCACCTCTCAGCGCGGATTTTAAATTAATTGAGTCACTGGGTGACTTCCCGGCATCCTCCTTTCCTTGGATCTCGGGAGAAAAGGGATTTTTGTGATGAGATTCGGTGTTAGACTCGAGGAAAACATCACTGATGTCGGTGTGGTGGAGGAGGTGGCCTGATGGGAGCGCTCCCCGAGCTTTGTGGGGTCGTCACAAGGGGAGGGTCAGGCTGGAGATCAGCAGGAATTCCCTCGTGGAAAGGGTTGTTAAACCCTGGGAGGGGAGGTTTGATCCCTGGAGGTGTCCAAGGAAGGGCTGGATGTGGCACTCAGTGCTCCACGCTGGTGACAAGGTTGGGCTCAGTGATCCTGGAGCTCTTCTTCATCCTCAATGATCCCACAATTTGGGGAAAATTCCCTCATTTCCCACTGTCCCCCGTGGATTCGCACCACCAGCCTCAATATCCAAGCTGAGGCCACATCCACAGCTCCAAACCAGCCCCCAAAATTGCTATTTCAATGCTTTTTTTCTCTAAATACCAAAATTCCAGGAGTGCTGGTGGCTTGTGCTGCTCCAGCCCTCTCGGGGTGCTGGGATCAGCGTTGTGAGTGCAGTGTTACATTTTTATCCCTATTTATTCATGCAGAACAGAGCCGCCCTGCTCTCCATGAGAACACTCCTTCATTTCCATCCTCCCTCCTTCCCCACAACTGAATTTACCCGGGTTATTTTTATTCCTCATGTGTATTTTTAATAATAAAAAAAAAAAAATGATAAAAAGTTGGGGGAAGGGGAGGAGAAAAGAAAAAATAAAACCATCCCAACCCAACCACCACCCGTCTAAATTCACCTTATTTTTACTTCTATTCAAATTTCCCCCCCGGAATTTTGATAAGCCGGGAAAAAAAAAGAGGATCACAAGGGAGCTTCACCCGAGGGGAGAGCTGAGGCCCGGGGATGAGGGGGAGGAATGTGTTTTGGGGCAAAGAGTAAGTTTAGAACTATTTTTCTCTTAACTGGAGCACTTTAGCTGCACTGCAAGCCATTCATCTTGTGCTTTAATGACTCGTTTTCCCTTCGAGATGGGCAATCACAGCCCTGGATGCTGCTTCTCTCAGGATCCAGGATCAAAGATGGATCTGCTTCCTCTAATAAAACACATTTTCATTGGAATTGAGATGATTTTCTGCACACTGCTTTTCCCCTTTAGTTTGAATGCTGAGCTCTTCTTTGCCCCAAATCCCCCTGGCTGGCCTGGAATTTGTTTATTCCCCTTCCCAAACGATGGGAATAGAAATTCCCTCATTTTCCCCCATCCCAGGGGAGCTCCAGGTGCTTCCATTTGCCTCAATCAATGGATAAATCAGATATTTACAATTTACAGAGGATATTTTCCACCCAGGGGATCTCCCCTGCTGGGGGAGCCGATGCATTTTTGGGGTATCACGACATTTGTGACCACTTTATCCTTTTTCCTGCCTCTTTTTTATCAACAGCTCATCCCCTGGAGCAAACATTTCCCCGTGCAGCAGCTTGTGCCTGTCCCCCAGGGCTGTGATGAGTTTGCAGGGCCTCGAGGCCGGCCCGGGGAAGGGGAAGCTTCGAGCCTTTGGAATCCTGGAAGGTTTTTTCCAGGAGCAGAGGGAGCTCTCGGCTCACGGCGGAGCCGCTTCCTCGCAATCCTTGAAACCAAACTTGGTGCCTTTCATGTTCCCCTCGCCCCGACTGTCTCTTAACTCAGCATTTGATCTCGGCGTCGCCGCCAGAAGGTTCAGAGCCTGAGCGGGGATTAACGGGAAGCGGGAATTAATGGGAATTAAGCGGCGGATCAAAGCGGCGGCGTTCGGGGGCCGGGAGCGTCGTGGTGGCACCGGGGGGCACGGGGAGGTGGCTCTGGGTGCTCTCGCCTCCAGCACAGCTCGGGGAGTGTGGGGTGAAGCCACCCAGGACTGTCCCCTCCGTGCCAGGCCTTGGGAGGGGCTCGTGGCTTTCCCTCCAGAGGTTTTGCAGAGTTTTTGGGAATGCTGGAGGCTGCTGCGCTTCCCGCGGCGCCCACGGGTGAGCGGTGGGAATTCCCTGGTTAAACAAATATTTGGTGGGAAGAGCAGGGGACAGGGGGGGCAGCAGTGCTGCTGAGACCCCCAAACTGCTGAGACCCCCAAAATGATGAAACCCCCAAAGTGCTGAAACCCCCAAACTGCTGAGCGCCCCAAAATGCTGAAAATCCCAAAATGCTGAAACTCCCAAACTCCTGAAACTCCCAAACTTCTGAAACTCCCAAACTGTTGAGCCCCCCAAACTGCTGAAACTCCCAAAGTGCTGAGCCCCCCAAACTGCTGAAACCCCCAGACTGCTGAGCCCCCCAAACTGCTGAAACCCCCAAAGTGCTGAGACCCCCAAACTGCTGAGGCCCCCCAAAATGCTGAAAATCACAAAATGCTGAGGCCCTCAAAGTGCTGAAACTCCCAAACTGCTGAGTCCCCCAAAATGCTGAAATCCCCAAAATGCTGAGCCCCCCAAAATGCTGAAACCCCCCCAAGTTGCTGAACCCCACAAAATGCTGCAGATCCCTAAAATGCTGCGGCTCCCCAAGATGTTGCAGCCCCCCAAAATTCTGCAGCTCCCTCAGATGTTGCAGCCCCCCCAAAATGCCACAGCCTCCTGAGATTCTGAGCCCCCCCAAAATCCAAGTACCCTGTGCTGCTGAGTCCTCCAAAATGCTGCATCCCCAAAAAATGCTGCAGATCCCCCATGATCCTGCAGCCTCCCAAGATGCTGAGCCCCCCAAAATGCCGCAGCCCCTTGAGATATTTCAGCCCCCAAAATTCTGCAGCCCCCCAGGACACTGAGCCCTCCTGTCCTGATGAGGCCCCCAAAATGCTGCAGCTCCCCAGGGTCCTGTGGCCCCACCCAGTGCTGAGCCCCCCGAAATTCTGCAGAGCCCAAATGCTGCAGCCCCTTGAGATGCTTCAGCCCCTCAAACTGCTGCAGTCCCTTAGGATTCTGCAGCCCCCCAAGATGTCACAGCCCCCCAAAATCCTGCACCCCCAAGATGCTGCCCAGCCCCTTCCAGAGGGAGGATGGTGGCGGAGCCAGGATGAGCCTGGGGTGGGAGCAGCATCTTGCACTCACCAGATTGGCAAAATCAGAGTTTTTTTCCACTAAATTCCTGCCTGGACCCGGCTGTTTTGGGGGGATGATCTGGGGTGGGAGTNCACACGAACCCATGGCAGCCTCCAAACAGTGAATTAAACGAGGATGAAAGGCAAATGCCAGCTCTGGCAAAACCCTAGGAAAGGAGCCATCAGCTCTCCGCAGTGTCCTGGGGTTTTCAAGCCACGCCAATGGAATTTGGCCGCTTCATTTCATTCACTGTCAATCAGCGTCGCTGCCACTGATGCTTCCTCCTCTTTTTAGATCCCCCATTTCTTTCGGCGATGCCCAGAGCGCAGTTGTATCCCAGCCAGGCAGCCCTCATCACCAAGCAATTAAATCATCAGGAAAAAAACCTGGAGAGACGGCTCCTCTCAGACATAATAGTAAAAAGGGGGCGGCGGGGACGGGGAGGGGGCGACGGCTCCGGGTCTATTTCTGCTCTGATGTGTCCTGGCGCCGCCGGAGCCTTCCCCGGGTGCTGAGCTGTGCTGGCGATCACCAGGTGGCAAAGAGGGGTGTGCAGGGAGGGCTCCTGCACCAAGCTGGGTTTTCCTGGTGTCTCCCAGTCCAAGGGGTTGGTTGTGTTTTGGGGCTGGTTCCTGTTGGAGCTGTGCCGGGTTCCTGCGGGCGCCGTCGCTGCGTGGAGGGATTGGGGTGTTGGGGAATGTGGGTGTCATGCCTGGGTCTGAGCATTCCAACATCCAAGGTCCTGATCCCTGAGCATCCTGGTCCTTGAGCATCCTGATCCCTGAGCATCCTGGTCCCTGAGCATCCTGACACCCAGGGGTCCCTGATCCCTGAGCATCCTGACACCCAGGGGTCCTGATTTCTGGACATCCTGATCCCTGAGCATACTGATCCCTGAAAATGCTGACACCCAGGGGTCCTGATTCCTGAATATCCTGATCCCTGAATATCCTGATCCCTGAGCATCCTGATCCCTGAGCATCCTGATCCCTGAAAATGCTGACACCCAGGGGTCCCGATTCCTGAATATCCTGATCCCTGAGCATCCTGATCCCTGAGCATCCTGACATCCAGGGGTCCTGGTTTCTGAACATCCTGATCCCTGAGCATCCTGATCCCTGAAAATCCTGACATCCAAGGGGAGTCCTGATTTCTGGACATCCTGATCCCTGAACATCCTGATCCCTGAGCATCCTGATCCCTGAGCATCCTGACACCCAGGAGTCCTGATTTCTGAACATCCTGATCCCTGAACATCCTGATCCCTGAAAATGCTGACCTCCAGGGATCCCGTTTCCTGAATATCCTGATCCCTGAGCATTCTGATCCCTGAGCATCCTGACATCCAAGGATCCTGATCCCTGAGTATCCTGAACATCCCAGCCTCCAAACATCCTCACCCCTGAGCATCCGGGTCCCTGTGCATTCTGACCTCCAAGGATCCTGACCTCTGAGCATCCTCACCCCCGGGAGTTCTGATCCCTGAGTTTTCCATCCTCTGAGTATCCCACCCTCTGAACACTCCAGCCTTTGGGAATCCTGGTCCCTGAGCATCCTGGTCTCCAAGCATCCCATCCTCTGAGCATCCCATCCTCTGAGCATCCCAGCCTCTGAGCATCCCAGCCTCCAAGCATCCCAGCCTCCAAGCATCCCAGCCTCTGAGCATCCCAGCCTCTGAGCATCCCTCTCCCCAAGCATCCTGACCCCTGATCATCCCAACCTCTGAGCGTCCTGGCCCGTGCCTTCCCCGAGGGCAGCTTCCTCCCAGCCTCTAAAACCGAGTGCTTTAATAACGGGCTGTAAAGGGACCGTGGAGAGAGGGGGGAGATAATTGTGTGATCCAGGGTTATCAGTTCACCAAGTGCTCCCTGCCCTGGGTTTGGCCCTTCCCAGAATAACACCGAGCTCTGAGGGCTGCCTTAATGAAAATGCCTGTCCCTGGGAAACACCAGTGCAACCATTCCAGCCCTGATGTGTCCAAGTGTTCCTGAACCCCTTTTCCTGCAGGAATTTGGAGCAGCAGCCTGACCCTGGCTTTGTGTGTGCCAGTCCTGGGCTGTTGGAAGATATAATTTATTTTATGCTTGCTTTTATTTATTTTTAAGGGGTTTATGTTTAAACATAAAGGTTTAGGAAATCCCACCCTGCTCATCACATCCCTGGGGCTGCTCCAGCTGCTGCCACCAGCCCTGGGGCTGTCCTGGGTGGCAGAGTCGGGCTCGAATCCCAGCTTTTCCCACATGGAACAAAACCCCTTGGAGTGGGAATCCAAAACTTGCCATAACAAGGGACTGTCCCCGAGCAGCTGCACATCCCAGCTGGGGAGTGCTGGTTCCAGGGAATTGTTTGGGAAATAGGATCAGAACTAAGCCATGGAGTGCTGGCGTGGCCATGGAGTGGGGCAGTGCAGGGCTGGGCCAGCCACTGCTTTTCCATTCCAGAAATGTCACTGAGTCACGAATGACTCACAATTATAATGGGAGACATTTCCAACCCGGTGCATGACTCGGAGACGTCTTCCAGGGATATTAGAGCTGTTTGTAAAGTCCAGGCCTCGCCCCAGCTCTGTCCCTCCCTCCCTGGCTGCTTTGTGTCCCCCTCTTGGCCAAGGTGACACCACCCAGCATGTGGTGGCAGCTGGGATGTGGCTGAGGATGCTCATCCGTGTCCCGTGGGACATTCCACGGGATCAGGGGGATGCATTAAGGCTCCCCATCAGGTGGCAGGTGTCTATTAAAGTGACTCCCATCACCGCTGCCTCCAGCCTGCCCTTGACCCGGGGCTGGCCCAGCAGACAGCTCCGTGTCACGCGTGACCTCCGTGGGTGACCTCAGCGCCGAGGTGGCCGCAGCTCCCGGGATTTTGGCTGCCAGAGGGGCAGCAGGGGGGGGGGGAAATCTGTGTCTGAGCATCATCTGGGTTCACTCTGCCGCCGTTCCCTCCTCTTCCCACACAGGGGGATTGTCCTTCCCGCTCCTGGGTGACGGAAAAGGGACAGGTCTATGAGGTGCCCCCCTCAGGGATGCGGTGGCACCCGGGGGCAGCGCTCCCCTCGCAGATTCCTCGGCACCTCCTCTTCCCACAGCTTGCCTCATCCCGGCCTCCAGAGCTAATTAATTAAGCAGGATTGGTATGAAGGAGGTGAGGGAGGTGTTTGATCCAGTCAGACCAGTCCAGGGCTCTGGGGTGGCCGCCGTGGGTCGGTGCCGGCGCCGTTCCCGGTGCGATGCCGCGAGCCGGGCTCGGGGAGCCGCGCGCTTCCCTCCTCGCTGGAAATACTTTCTCACCAAATAGCATTAAATATTCCTGAGCTGTGAACATCTTGGACTGATTTTATTTTCCATAAATAAACTTGTTGGGAGATATTTGGAGATGGGCCTAAGCTGCAGAGCTTGGACTGGCTCCCAAATCTCGCTGCTGTTTGGGCTCGAGGGGTTGGTTCAGGATTGTTTCGAGCTTCATTTCGCTTTCAAGGGGTTGAGATTAAAGAGGTGCCCTCAAACAGGACCCTTTCAGTGCTTTCCCAAAATCCCTGATCCCCTCAAATGCTGTTGGTGGCAGGAGAGGGGATCACAGGTGTCCCTTCACCTGCAGACAGGGCTATAGGGTTGTGTCTATAGGGGCTGGGCATTTTGGGAGCGGCATTTCCAGTGGGATCAGCTGGGTTATTCCATAGGTACCAAATCCCAGGTTTTTGGAGTGGGACTGTGGATTCTCCATGTTTTAGGCACTGTGGGGTTGTGGGGTGCAAATCTTCCCTTGTCACACAGACAAGGTGCCCCTTGCCCAGCTGGAGATGCCTCCAACCTATCCCAGCTTCTTGCTGGAATTTCTTTGCTTTCCAGATCAGACAAGGAAAAAGCAGAAAAAGACGTTGGAAAAAAACAAAACAAAAAAACCCCCAAAAAATCCCCAAAAAACCAAAAAAACCCACAACCAAACAATGATGTTTATTTATTTTCCAATGGGGAAATGAAGTGGGAGAGCTGCAAGGACGTGTTTGCAAACCTGCTCCCGGCACGGCGCATCCAGAGGAGGCCGGATCCGGATCCTCGGGGCAGGGAGGTTGCATTCCCTTCCTTTCCCAGCAGTTTCCCACTCATCCCTGTGCCTGATTAACAGTGACAAGTACAGGATTGCTCTTTTGGTGAGCACACACACACACACACACTCCCCAAACCCCCGGCCGTCCCTCAGCCTTCCCTTCCCTCACCAGGTTTATTCCAGAGGAAGAGGAGTCTAATCCACCCCATAAACTCTGTCACATCCTCATTAATTTGGCCATGTCTCCCCTGCTCGCCTTAGGGAAGCGTCACATTTTTAACGAGGCTCTGTGGTGACAGCTGAGGTGGCCGAGGTGCGGTGTCAGGGTTGGGATTTTCTCCGGGCTCCCTTTCACCCACGGTGGGGCCGCTGCTCCTGGGTTTGCCAGGGGTTTGAAGGTGAGATGGGCACGGGTTTTCTGTGGGGTTGGCACCGGAATCCCGGCCTGAGGCGCTTCCAAGCTTTTAGGAGAATCCCAGGATTTGGCGCCCTGGCTTGTTCTGCTTTTTTCCCAGTATTATTCCCAAATTTTGATCATTTTGTAGTGAAATCTCATGGCACGGTCTAATTCCCAAAGAATATTGTGAATGCATCTCTGTTCCAAATAATCTTACATAAATTACGTATATTCCCAATTTAATTTTTAATTTATTTATAATTTTTAGTAATAAATGATGTATTTTTCCAGCATGTTAGATATAATATTTTATCTTCCCAATGTATTATATATAATACAGCTTCCAGCACATTACATTTAATAATACTGAAAGGTATTATTTCATAGCTTGTAAAAGAATACTTTTATTTTATATTCCACATATTTAATGCTCTATCTGGCCCTGCATCCCTGAGCATTTTTGTGCTCGGGGCAAGGATCTGTGGTGTTTTTGTGTAAGGCCAGAGGCTGATCCGTAGGGATCTTGCTCCATCCCAGGAGCTCTTCTAACCCATTCTAATGCAAATGTGCATTAGCTGATAATCAGAATGTTGAGTGGATTATTTCACCCCCCCAGTCGAGCTGCTGCAAGGCACATTTTTAGTTTGGGTTTTTTTGGTTGGGTGGTTTTTTTTTTTCCCTCCCTTTTACTCTATTAAACCAAAAAGAATAATAATAAAAAAAAAAAAATCCAACCCTCCCAGCCACAAAGAAACCCACCTTGGGATCAGGATTGATCCCCAGGGATCTGGGCAGGAATCAGGATCTCTCTTTTTCCCTTTTGAGGCCAGAAAGAAATGAAGACCCCACAACCTGGTGGCACCCTCGAGCAGCTTTGTGGTGTGTGCTCAGTAATTGCATTGGCAAACATTTGCAGTGTAATTAAAGCCGTGAGAAATCAATTAAAAGGAATCCTGCCTGTGGGAGCAGCACCCCAATCCCTCCTGCCCAGCCTGTGAAGATGCTGCTTCATCCTTTTTCTCCTTGCTCCCCCCAAAAAATCCCCCAGAATGGGTTGATCCCCCTAAATGGGGTTTTTTCCTTCCAGTCTCCGGGATGCTGGAGTGTCCCTGCCCTGTGGTGTCACAGCATCACTGCTGGTGTGGATTTTGGGAATTGAGGGGTTGCCCTTTGTGCTGCAGGGTGGGGAGAAGAGGGAGAATCTCGATGTCCACAAGGGATGTGGGGTTTTTTCTGGGAGCAGCCACAGGTTGGGTTGTTGGTTAAAGGCTCAGCTCCTGCCAGGAGCAAGTGGAAACGTGCAGGAAATGGTCCTTTTATCTAGCAGGGTTTGGATTTTGGGGTGTAAACAGGGAAGGGAGATCAGCCCTCAGGAGCAGGAGCCTCCTGTGAGATCTCATTAAAAAATGTTTAGGAATAATGGCAGAAATCTACACCCGTGTACCCCCAGAAAGGGGTTTGGGGTTTTGGGGGGTTTGGGTATAAACAGGGAAGGATTCAAACAGGATTCCCACTGTGGGAATCATGGAATGCTGCTGCTGCCTCTGCTCCAACCCCTCAGCATCTTCCCAAAACCCCCCTCTCACCCCAGGAGCAGCTTTTTGGCTCAATCCATCACCCCAAACACCAGGAATTCGGCTGGAAGCCGCCACCCCCCCCATCCTGCTCCAACCACTTCACCCACAGAGACACAATTCCCCCCATGCTCCGAGAGCTTGGAAAAAGGGTCTGAATCCACCAAAACAAACCCTTTCCCTGCACGTGTGGCTGCTTCCCCTGGGAGAGGCTGAAAGAGAGACTGGAGCGCATGTGACAGATGTTAATCGCATCATTTAATGCACTCCTGGAAGGCTCTTGGATACAGGCATGGGGAGGAAGAGCAGAACAGACTATTGTCTGTCTCCCCTTTCCAGCAGCATCCCCAGGGAATGGGTAACCCCAGGATGCACAACTCACCCAGGGTTTGGGGGGGNCCATCCAATATCCACCGTGGGCTGGAAAGGGGCTATTTGCTGGCGGCAGGGAATTGCATTTCCAAGGCAGAAGCAGCATCCCATGGGCTGCCTCCCTGATTGAATTCCCCCTTGGTGACCCGGGAAGGTAATTGAGGCACAGGGGAGCCAGGGCAGATCGCACCCCCTGGAAATCAGCCCCTCCAGCCACCCCCCCAGCGAGCCGGGCAGCGACCGAGGCGAGCTGCCTTCCAGGTGCCTAAAAGTAACCAACTTATTGCCTAATAGATTTCTCAGTCATGAATTCCCCGTGCTCCGTATGCCCCCCAATCAGAGCAATTATGGATTTAAATGGAGCTGGAATCCGTGGTGCAGAAAATGCCCGTTTTAGCGGGAGATTGGCCAGAGGTGAGGGACCTGGAACACCCCTGGTAATGAAAGCTCTTCACAGCTTGCCGTGTTCCACCCGGGAATAATTGCTGCAGCCTGTGATACGGATCCGGCTGCGTTAATGATGCCCTGTTCCTTTTCACAGGACTCATTTCAGCTTTTCCCCCATTTTCCTTTTCCCGGGATTTCAAAGCGCCGAGGCATCGTGGGAATTAACGCATTAACGCGGCCCTCGGGGGGTTCCCAAATGTTATTCCCGGGTTTTTTCGGCCGGGATCCGTTAACAAAGTGCCGGGGGAGCCTCGGGGAAGGGTGGCTGGAAGGGGATGGAGTGTGACACAAGGGTGTCATCCCCGTGTCCGTCACCGTTGGGATTCGTTCGTCGTGGCAGGATGGATTTAGCAGAACAAAACACACATCAGGAATTTAAAAAAAAATAAAGAAAAAATAATAATAGAAAAAAAAAGGGATTTTTTTGGATTGGAAATGAAACTCCCGTTAACTTCCGAATGAAAACCACATCCAAGGGAGACAGTTGGCTTCTCCTCTGAGTTTATTATTAAATATTTTACCAGGGAGGGAAGTTCTGAGCTGAGCATCTTTTCCCTCCTGTTCCTGGCAAGAGCAGTTTGTGTGGAGGGAGGGTGAGCTCTTGGTTGTTTTCCCGAAGCTCTTTCTGGGGGTAGATGGGTGTAGATTTCTCCCATTATTCCTCGAATTAAACAGCTTTTTAATGAGATCTCAGGGCAGAGTCCTATTCCTAAGTGATATTGGGAATATATCTGTGCTTCCAATATATCTCTGTCTGGAATATAGTCTGTATTTCCATGCAGAGCGTGTATAAATACATGTATGGAATTTATAGGGAATATCCAGAGAATATGTAGAGAATACATAGAAAATATGTAGAGAATATATATAATATATATTCTATAAATACATATATATAGAGAGAGAATATATGAGATATATATTATATATATTTCAGCTAGAATATATACAAAAATATCTAGAAATAGATACAAAANTGCTCCCTGTAAGGGTTTGTAGGATTGGGATTTATCCTGCTCTGGTCCCTGTAAGGGTTTGTAGGAATGGGGTTGTAGGAATGGGATTTATCCTGCTCTGGTCCCTGTAAGGGTTTGTAGGAATGGGATGGATCCTGTTCTGCTCCCTGTAAGGGCTTGTAGGAATGGGATTGTAGGAATGGGTTGGAATCCTGCTCTGTTCTCTGTAAGGGTTTGTAGGAATGGGATTTATTCTGCTGTGGTCCCTTACAGGGCCCTCCCCTGGCCCAGCCTGAGGCCGTTCCCTCTCCTCCTGTCCCTGTTCCCTGGGAGCAGAGCCCGACCCCCCCTGAGCCCCCTCCTGTCAGGGACTTGTGCAGAGCCACAAGGTCCCCCCTGATCCCCCTTTTCTCCAGGCTGAGCCCCTTTCCCAGCTCCCCCAGGAATTCCCCATCCCTGGACACTCTCCAACCCCGTAACCCATCCCTGATCCCCCTTTTCTCCAGGCTGAGCCCCTTTCCCAGCTCCCTCAGCCCCTCCTGGGGCTCCAGCCCCTTCCCAGCCCCGTTTCCCCATGGCCACTTTGGGACACATGTGCCGGGTGTTTGGCTTCCTCTGCAGCCCCGAGCCCAGCAGGGAGCTGGGATTGTGGCAGTGGGATAATTCCACTTGTGCTGGAGCCTGTGAAAATGCTCTTTCTTTTCCCAGAGCAAAATCTAATCCAGAAGAGAAGAAAACACTCATTATTTAATTTTCCCTGGTATTTTTGTGTGCTCATGGGATTTTAATGGGATTAATTATTATTTAATTTGCGCTTTGGCAATTCATTTGTGCTGAGCTATTCTAGTACTGGCGAGCCAGCAATGCTCAATCCCTTTTGCATCTCCCTCTGTGCTCCCAGCCTTCCTCCCAGATATCCCTCCCATCCACCTTTCTTCCAGGTACCCATCCTGTCCCATCCAAAGCATCTCCTCATTGCCAGCTTCCTTCTTTATTTGATTTTCTTTGTAATCTCTGGCTGCCAGACCCCAGATGGGAAAATCCGAGCAAGGATCATCAGCTTGGAGTCACAACGTGGAGGAGCTGGTGCCTCCTGGGTGTTCCTGGTGCAGGGCATCCCTGTGCCCCACCCCTGGGGCCAGCATCCCTCTGTCTCCATGGGGACATCTCTATATCCCCATGTGAGCGTCCCTCAATCCTCATCCCTCAATCCCCATCCCTCAATCCCCATCCCTCAATCCCCATCCCTCAATCCTCATCCCTCAATCCCCATCCCTCAGTCCCCATCCCTCAATCCCCATCCCTCAATCCTCATCCCTCAATCCTCATCCCTCAATCCCCATCCCTCAATCCCCATCCCTCAATCCTCATCCCTCAATCCCCATCCCTCAGTCCCCATCCCTCAATCCCCATCCCTCAATCCCCATCCCTCAATCCCCATCCCTCAGTCCCCATCCCTCAATCCCCATCCCTCAATCCTCATCCCTCCACCTCCTTGTGAGCATCCCTCAGTCCCCCTCTCTCCGTCTCCACACATTCCACAACGTTCTTCCATCTTCCCATTCACAGCATCCGTCCATCCTTCCATGTCCATGTGGGAATTCCTCCATTCCCATCCCTCCATGTCCATGTGAGGGTTCCTCCATTCCCATCCATGTCCATGTGGGAATTCCTCCATTCCCATCCCTCCATGTCCATGTGAGGATTCCTCCATTCCCATCCCTCCATGTCCATGTGGGAATTCCTCCACTCCCATCCCTCCATGTCCATGTGGGAATTCCTCCATTCCCATCCTTCCATGTCCATGTGAGGATTATCTTCCATTCCCATCTTTCCATCCCCATGTGAGGATTCCTCCACTCCCATCCCTCCATGTCCATGTGAGGATTCCTCCATTCCCATCTTTCCATCCCCATGTGAGGATTCCTCCATTCCCATCCCTCCATCCCCATGTGGGAATTCCTCCATTCCCATCCCTCCATCCCCTTGTGAGGATTCCTCCACTCCCATCCCTCCATGTCCATGTGGGAATGCCTCCATTCCCATCCCTCCATGTCCATGTAGGAATTCCTCCATTCCCATCCCTCCAGTGTCCACATCCCTCCATCCCTTTGTGAGGATTCCTCCACTCCCATCCCTCCATGTCCATGTGGGAATTCCTCCATTCCCATCCCTCCATCCCCTTGTGAGGGTTCCTCCATTCCCATCCTTCCATGTCCATGTGGGAATTCCTCCATTCCCATCCCTCCATGTCCATGTGGGAATTCCTACATTCCCATCCTTCTATCTCCATGTGGGAATTCCTCCATTCCCATCCTTCTATCTCCATGTAGGAATTCCTCCATTCCCATCCCTCCATGTCCATGTAGGAATTCCTCCACTCCCATCCCTCCATCCCCATGTGAGGATTCCTCCATTCCCATCCTTCCATGTCCATGTGGGAATTCCTCCACTCCCATCCCTCCAGTGTCCACATCCCTCCATCCCCATGTGAGAATTCCTCCATTCCTCCATTCCCATCCCTCCATCCCTTTGTGAGGATTATCCTCCATTCCCAACCCTCCATCCCCATGTGAGGATTCCTCCATTCCTCCATTCCCATCCTTCCATGACCTTGTGAGGATTATCCTCCATTCCCATCCCTCCATCCCCTTGTGAGGATTCCTCCCATCCCTCCCATGTCCACATCCCTCCATCCCCACCTGACCCCCCCTCCATTCCCATCCTCCCATTTCCATATGAGCATCCTTTCATCCTCTACCAAAACCCATCCCCACCTCTCCATTTCCATGGCCCCATCCCTCCACCCCATTCCAGCCTCCCTCCAGCCCCCCCCTGCCCCCCTCCACCCCCATCCCCACATTCCCAAGCCAGCCTCCCTTCATCCCAGGCGAGCCTCCCTCCATCCCCCTCCATCCCCGCCACTTCCCCAGATAATGAGAGCGAGTTTAAAAAACTTAAAGCCTCTTCCTGCCCGCGGTGAGTGACACAAATGGAGTTCATATTTAATCATCTGTTAACTCGTTGTCTATTATAGCTCTTTAATAGCACCAGAGATATTCTTAATGAAGCATGATTTAAGGTATTTACAGCTCTAGGACCGACAGACATCACTCACAGTGTGCAGGTAATGAGGCGTAAAACAGCTCTGGAAACCGTAAAAATGGGAGAGAGAGAGCGAGGAGGGAGAGAAAGCAGGCGAGGAGTTCGGAGCTGAATTGTTCCAGGGTTTGTTTTAAAATGTTTAGGCATTTAAAGTCATTTCAGCTTCGCTGAGGTGTCTGGTAGCACCGAGTTCAGCAATTCCCAGCGCTGAGAACCCCTGGCCCCCTGATGCTCCCGAGCTGGGACTTCTCAGGAATCACGGGAGGGAGCAGGGAGAAAGCTTTGGAGGGTCCCCAAGGACCATCCAGGAGCAAAACCTGGAATTTCTGGGTGCATTTTCCCCTTGGTTTTCCCACTTGGTGGCACAGCCACGGAGGGGACAGCACAACCCTTCCCTTTGCTCGCCTGCAAATGCCACCTCTGTACGACACTTTTATTTTTGTATCTTTTCCCCCCAGAAAGAAAAAAAAAAAAAAAAAAAAAGAAAAAAAATCCCACCAGAACCCAAGCCAAGTTTTGGAAAATAATTTGTGACGGAGATGCCATTCTGCATCAAAATATTGTGTAGAAAATGTCAAATGTCACCAATCCATGTGTCCCCCCGCGTGACAGTAATTGGGCTGGACGGCTGCGCTCTGCCACCGCGGCCGCTCGCCGCCTCCTCCTCCTCCTCCTCCTCACACACCGCTCGGGAATTGTGTCGCTTCCCGAGTCCATCCCGGCCGCCCTGCCTGCGGAGCGGGGCCGGCCACGCTGTCCCCAGCCCGGGGACGAGTGCGTGGTGCTCATTAGGCTCCAGTGGTGATAAACAGCTCCTGGGGAAAAAGGGGGGCAGCGGGAGCAGGGACTTCTCGGGGTGTTGATTCCCTCCTGGATTTCTCTTGTGGCTGGGAGATGTGGCCCCATTTCCCTGTTTTCCCCTTGAGGATTTAGGTGGGACTCGATTTGGGGAAGCCAGAGCGGAGCCTCAGTGGGGTCCCTGATTGAGGAATCACAGCCTGTTGCTGCCCTCGTTCCCCAAAAGTGCTCCAGAGGCACAGTCACGTGCATTTCCAGCACCGTGGACCCTTTGGAATATTCATCCCACTTTGTGCCTGCTTGTGTTGGGTGTGTAACATCCCCATTGCAGTTTGATTGTGCAGAGCTGCTCGAATTTGCTCTGAGGGGGAAAACAAACTGTTCTTCCAGAGCAAGTAATCCATTCCTTAGAGCATCCCAAGCCCTTAATCTGGGAACAGCCCTTTCACACACACCCCTTAACAATCCCAGGCCAATCAATCCTCATTAGGACATTAGGCTGCATAAATATTTGGCTGGTGAGGGAGCCCCGGGGGAGAGCAGAGGGATGGGGAGAGTTGCAGTTGGAAATGCAATGAAGTTCCCTTCGGCAGCGGGAGCCGGGGGGGGGAGCCAGGCCTGGGAGAGTTGGGCCAAGCCTTCAGCAGGTGCCTCTTGTCCCCTTGGGCAAGTCCTGCGGAGCAGGGTTAATTCTGGGTTAATTCTGCTGACCTGTTTTTTCTCTTGCCCATGGAAGTGGCGCAGGTGGAGGAGGAGGAGGTGAAATCCTGCCCGCGCTCGGCAGCTCCTTCGCGAAGCCACAGCACAACTCGGTCGCAAACAATTTCTTTGCTGCCGAGGAAGGAGCTGGAATTTCTCTCTGGCGAGGCAGCAGCAGCAGAATTGCAAAGTCGGTGCCTGTTATAGAAACTTTTTAGTACTGGGGACAAGCCAAGAAAAAAGCCCAGATTGATCTCAAATCTCAGCTGGTGCTGGCGGAGCTTCCACCTCCGACTCCTGCGCTGGTGGGACGGGAGATGGACCCTCCAAGCGTCCCTGAGGAGAGCTGGGTTGATGTTTCCCAGCGTTCTGGGTACTCTTCCCAGCTCCCAGCCCAGCCAGGAGCTCCTGCCCTGCTCTGGAAGGTGCTTTTGGGGTAGATGGAGGTTTTCTGGTTTCTAATTGCATAAACCCAGCTCGCTCTTGGCACGCGGGCGCTGCGGGCGCTGCGTACTTGGGGTGCATCCCGCATCCCTCACCGGCCTGGATCATCTCGTGCCATCAAAATCCTTCACACTGGGATAATCCAGGCTGTGGCAATGCCAGGCTGCAGCTCCCGGGGAGGTGAAAGGTTTTTTGGCTGGGATTTCGTCGCAGCCTGTCCGTGCCGTGATTTCCTTCAGCAGCCAGGGAAATTCCTTCAGAGCTGTCAAGGATGTGGGTGGCAATGGGGCAGCTGGAAATTTGACCTCATCCGTGAGTGGTGAGGGGCTGGTGCAGGGAACATCCCGTGCTCCGGGTGGGTGCAGGCAGGGAAGGACTCTGAGGGATGGGTGAGCTGGGAGGATCCAGACTGGATCCATCCAAACCCGTTCATTGCCCCGTGTTGGGAAGCGGGCACTGGGCTGGGGCCTGGCTGGGGCTTTGCTCCTTCATTTTGGGGTGGAATTCCTACGGCAGAGCTTTGCACCATCCGTCTCCACTGAATAAAGCACATTTTAATCCATTTTTCCTCCATGCCGGGGTAAAACAGAAACCAACGGGATGGACACACCCAACACGGACACCCCAGGGCTCTCCCACCTCCGTGCCCAACCCAAGCCGGGTATCCCTGGCAGGGCAGAGCTCGGAGGCTGCCCCGGCACTGCCGAAAACGCCGGAGCACTGCATGTGTGCTGCTTCCATGTGCGCCGGTTTCCAAGGAAACCGCTCGCTCTACATGTGTGTCGCTTAACACCCTATTTGCTTTCATTTGGATAAGTCTTTAATTCCTGTGCAGCCCCGGCTCCCCGGGATCTGTTGAGCTCCGTGTGTATCCCTGGCGCACAAAATCCCTGCCTGCCTCTTGGAAAAGTCCCTGCCTGCTCGGAGCAAGTTTCCTAAACCTGTGCCTAATTGGAGCAGCTCGTGCTTTCCGTGGGAAGAGCTGGATATTCTGCTGCTGCTTCCTCTCTAAAGGCAATTAGCGGGGAAAACACGGAATGTGGCGCTCCTGTCACCTGCCACCAGCTCTGCTGCTCCGGTTCGAGGAGCAGGGCAGGAGGATGCCCCTTCCCAGGGGTGTGGGGGCAGAGCTGTGGGGTGCAGATGTGGGTCTGAGTCCTTGGGAAGGTGACAGCTCCCGTTAGTGGTTAAATGTTGATTTTAAAGTGTCCTGGGGTGAGGGAGCAGGGAAGGGTGGCCTTGGAAGGATGACCTGGTTGGTGTCACACATGAGCCTGGAGAAGGGAGGGATGCAGGGAGAGCTCAGAGCCCTTTCCAGAGCCTGGAGGGGCTCCAGCAGAGCTGGAGAGGGACTGGGGACACAGGGACAGGACACAGGGAATGGCTTCCCACTGCCAGAGGGCAGGGCCAGATGGGGTATTGGGAAGGAATTCCTGGCTGTGAGGGTGGAGAGGGGCTGGGCTGGAATTCCCAGAGCAGCTGTGGCTGCCCCTGGATCCCTGGCAGTGCCCAAGGCCGGGCTGGAGCCCCCTGGGACAGTGGGAGGTGTCCCTGGGCATGGCAGGGGTGGCACTGGATGGGATTTAAATGCCTTCCCACCCAACCCATTCCATGATTCCATGACACTGACTGTCCCCTCTGGATCCTGTGCTCCAGCACCTCCTCCTGGAGCACGAGTGAGCAACAAAGCTCTGTGGGTGTTTTACTCCACCTGAATTTTCATCTGCAGCAACCCAAAGCAGCTTTTTCTTCCCTGTCCTCCTTCCTCCCTTCCCTTTGCACAACAAGATGCCGCCTGCTCTTGTGGCACTGGAGGAATTTTCTGATCTAAAGCCACTTTGCTCCTCTCCCAAAATCCCCGGGGCTGGCTCGTGCTTGTGGAGCTGAGCAGCTGCCGTGTCACTCGGGGCTGGCTCCCGTCTGCAGCCCTGACAGCAGCTAATGCTGTTAGCCTGTGTCGGGGAGGGATTGCAGAGCTAAAAACCCCCAAAATCACCGCACTCGGGCTGCTCTGCTGCTCCCAGGCAGGTCAAAAACACCTCCCTCACGTTTGGGGTGCCCGGCATGTCCCCCAGGGGGGTTTTGGGGTGGCTTTGGGGGGCTGGTGCAGCCTCGGGAGCAGTGCGGGATGAGCAGCCGGGATTAACTCGGCTCGGGGAAAGCTTTGCTATCTTTAGGTGGAAGGTGAAGGATTGTGGCACTTAGGGTGGCTGGCAGGTGAGGAGAGAGAAAAATCCATGGGGCCAGCCTGGCTCGGGCACTGACCCCAGCTCCTGTCCCCACGGGGGTCTGGCCCTGCCGGCCCCCGGCTGCGTGCGCCGTCACCTTTCTAGGCCACAATCTGTCCCCAATTCCGAGCCTGCTGTTAGCTTCACTTGCACTCTATTCTCGTGTTTGCTGTTATTTTTTAACACTTTTTTTTTTTTTCCCTCCCCATTTTTTTTCCTTTTTTTTTTTTAAATTTTTTTTTATAATTTTTTTTTTTTTTTTTTTTTTTTGCATAAAAGCACTATCCTCTCCCCAGAGCCTGCCTGGAGCGAAGGCATGGTCTGTACAACTGCAATTATTTCGAAGAACAGATGGAGTGAGGAGCAGAAAGTCTGTTAATAGTAATAGAAATGCTACATGTTAACCTGGACAGCACACGATGACAGTCCCATGACTACACGTTCTGTTCCCACCAGCTGGGCTCCGAGCGGAGCCGAGAGAATCAGAAACGCCGAGCTCGGCTCCGCACCCTCCCCAAAGTTAGAGCTCAAATTCCTTCACACTTGCAGCGCAGGGTTTTTGGGTTGTCGGGCTTCTTCTCCCCCTCCCTTCCTCCTCCTCCTCCTCCTCCTTTTTTCCCCATTAAATGCCGATTTTGCTGCTTCTCCTCCCTTTTTTTCCTTCAGCTGACCACAGCTGGGAGCGTGGTGGGGCTCGGCCTCGAGGTCTTGACCTTCAGCCTCACGCGGTGACACCAGCGTGGCCCCTTTCCCACGCTGCCATCTGCGGGGTTGATGTAATTCCCCTGTCCTGGATGATGCCAGGCTGGGATTTAGGGAGCGGGGTGATTTGCAGGAGTTTGGGATTTTCTCTGCAACTGTTGCAAGCCGGTGGCAGAACGGGTTGAAATCCGCATTTTCTGGTTCAAAGTTGTGCTCCCTGTGGAGGTGGGGTCTGGAAGAGGTTTAAGGGGTGCCACAGGAAAGGGGGCACAGCGGGAATTTGGTGTTGGCAACACTCCAGGGGTTTTTTTGCCTTGTTTACCCCAACCAGAGGTTGGGAAACGGAGCAGAAATATTGAGTCAGCCCCACGAACGTCGCTGTGCAAATCCCTGCCTGCTTTCACAAGCGGCCAGGGATGCAGCCACAGAGCTCCAGCTGATTCCAGTGGGAATTGCAGGGCTAAATCCCAGGCTGCTGGTGAAAGCCCAGCCCCCGGGGCGGCTGGAGCGGAGCGTGGCACCGCTGGCGCCCTGACAGACGCACCTGGAGGTTTTATTAGGATATAGATCCCTTAATCTGGGTGCTTGCAGGATAATCTGGTGCCTGAAGTCCTGCCAAATCCCTGAGGATCAGCAGGTTTTCCCTCCAGAGGTCACTTCCAACCCAGCTCCACCCTCAGTGGACCGAAATATCCGTGTGGGCTCCGTGCTGTGGGGGCACCTTTGGGTGCTGGGCGCCCTCAGTGGGGACCTGGGGTGGGCTGTGGGGGTTTCCTGGGGGCTAAACCGGTGTCATCCATAAATCCCAGCTCTCTTTGCCCAATTCCATCACCCAGGAGTGGTACCTGACCCCCAGGTGCTGCTTCTCGCAGCATCCCAGGAGCATCTTTTTGGTTAATTTGGGATGTGTGGGGCAGAGTTTGGCTCCTCACAGCCACCCCCATGGAGGATGGGGCACCCAGCTTGTCCCCAGTCACCACTGGATCCCAAAAATCCTTTTCTTTGGAGGAGGCAGAACCCACATTTTTCCTCTGGAAGGATTTGGGATTAAATCATCCTAAGCAGGTTTTTGGCCTCCCCTGGCGCCTGTTCCTCGCTCCCCTCTGGGGTGATAAAACCCTCAGAGTGCCCCTGCTGGGAAAGAGTGGAAAAAGAGGGATTTTGGGGCTTCTTGCTGTCACCCCCTCAGTTGTCACCCTCTGCTCTCTTGCAGCACAGCAAATACGTCCTGGTGATGGTGGATCCCGACTCTCCCAACAGAGCCAACCCCCAGAAGCGCTTCTGGAGGCACTGGCTGGTCACTGACATCCTGGTGAGTCCTTGGGGTCATTCCCAAGCATCCTGGGGAGGGCTGGATTCCCATGGGATGCAGACTCCTCCCGGTGAAACCCCGGGAATGTTTGCCAGGGAAATGTAAATGGTGCCGGGCGTGTAGGTAGGGAAGAGCTTCCTCAGGCTATAAAGAGCCAGGCTGGTCCAAAAATATTGCTGCTCAGGGTTTGGGTTGGGTGGTTTTTTTTTCTTTTCCCCTCCTTCTCCTAAGGAAATGTTGAAAAAAAAACCCCAAAAAACACTTTGCCAACTCGCCACCACCGGTTTGCTGTGCGGAGACAGCGCGTCCTTCCAAACAGCTCCTGCTGCCGCTTGGGTTTCGTGGTTAAAAATGGGCTTTGGTGAAAATCTCAATTCCTTTTCTAGTTTTTAATTTTCTGGGGGGGTTAAAAAGGTTTGAAGTCGGTGAGAAAACACTGGGAAAAAATGAGTTTGGGATGAACCTCCCAGGGCTGTGTCCGTGGCCTGAGTCCTTCCCCCTGTCCCGGCGTGTCGTGGCTTTGCTCCCAGAAATGTTTTGGGGAAGCAGTTTTGTTCCCCTCCTGCTTGCTTTTATCTCTTCAAAACACGAGGTGCAGCAGCCTTAAATCAATCTAACTGATAATCTGGGTACTAAAGCCTAATTAAGATATCAATTAATTTGCAGCGTGCATTTAACAAGAAATATCGCGTCGTTCTCCTCTATTATTCTCTGAAATTACTGCTGAGGGCTCTTTGTACAGATACCTTAATTAGACTTTTTATTGTTAATGGGCATATTAAGCAAATTAAAACAGGATATTAATACTTTCCATGAATTACATAATTGGCTGAAAAATAGGAAGCATCGGGAATAATTGCAGGAATTTGTGTACAGGGCTTGGGGGGTTTTTTTTTTGGTGCTGTTTTGTGTTTTAATCCTTCCCAGAAACCCTTCTGCATTTCTAACAACAGGGTCCTGGAAGTCTCTCATTAATTTTAATATTTACCAAAAGCAAAGGAGCCCAAGCTCCTGTGTTTCCTTCTGTACCCAGATCCTTTGGAGCCGTTGCCTCTTGCTAATTATTAAATTATTGTGGTTTTCCTTTTTTTTTTAACTTTTTTTTTGGGGATGGGGGTGGGGAGTATAAAATCCTTTAATGGGGGATTCAAACCTCCAGCACAAGTGGAAGGTGGGGTTTTATTCCCTGGCAGTTTGTGATCTCTATGGTCAAAAATTCCGTGTCAGGCCATGCGAGAGGGCAAGAAAAAGGAGATTTTTGGGACGGGAGAAGGGTTTTCCCCATCTGCCAGGGATGAGGCTGATCCCAACAATTCCTCAAGCTTTCTTATCACGAGATAAATACATTTATAAATATAAACACACATATCCGAGCAGAGATTTGGCCTCGATGTTCCTGATGGTCCCTTCCAACGTGAGATGCTCCCTGATTCCATGGAATATTCTATATAAAACATATATATTGATATGATCCCTATAATGATGGGATAAATATATCCCCTCTATCTCCCGTGGGTGTGTGTATGTGTATCTCTCCTCTACACACACAGCACTGCGTATAAATCCCCCAAATCCCACAAAATGCACAATAAACCACCAAAAATCAGCCACGTTCTGGCAGGACACCGTGACAAAACCACCTCGGGTCGGTCCCCACAGCTGGGGGTGCAGTGGAGGGGGGTCCTGGCGTGTCCTGCTGGGGCTGCAGGTGGAGTTTTCCCAATCCCCCGGCCCCAAAGGCGGGTGTGGAGCCGGCGGGCTCAGCCACATGGTGTCTCGTTGAGATGCAGATCCTCGGGGGGATATGGAAGTCTTGGCTCCGAGGAGCTTCAGCTGACAGGCTTATTTGCACACTGGCTCTAAAATAACCGTGTAGGCTTTACATGACACCTTCTGTTGCTTTGGTGCAGAGAGGGGCTTGCAAGTGCCTTTCTCCGGGAGGGACGGGGCGGCCGGCGCTGTGCTGGGGGGGCTGGAGGAGCCCCCGCGCCCGCCGGTGCCCCAGCGTCACCCCGGCATCGCCCAGCGTCACCCCAGCATCGCCCAGCGTCACCCCAGCATCGCCCAGCGTCACCCCGGCACCGAGCCAGGGTCCATGCCAGTGTCACCCAGCAGTGCCCGGCAGTGCTTGGGTATCAGCCCAGCATGGGCCAGCAGTGCTTGGGTGTCACCCCAGTATGGATCAGCAGTGCTTGGGTGTCACCCCAGTATGGTCCAGCAGTGCTTGGGTGTCACCCCAGCAGTGCCCAGCAGTGCTTGGGTGTCACCCCTGTATGGATCAGCAGTGCTTGGGTGTCACTCCAGTGTGGGCCAGCAGTGCTTGGGTGTCACCCCAGTATGGCCCAGCACCACTTGGGTATGACCCCAGTATGGGCCAGCAGTGCTTGGGTGTCACCCCAGTATGGTCCAGCAGTGCTTGGGTGTCATCCCAGCAGTGCCCGGCAGTGCTTGGGTGTTACTCCAGTATGGTCCAGCAGTGCTTGGATGTCACCCCAGTATCACCCCAGTGTTGCTTGGCACCGCTTGGGTATTACCCCAGTATGGATCAGCAGTGCTTGGGTGTCACCCCGGTATGGGCCAGCAGTGCTTGGGTGTCACCCCTGTATCATCCCAGTATGGCCCAGCACCATTTGGGTATGATCAATCCCAGTATGGCCCAGCAGTGCCCGGCAGTGCTTGGGTGTCACCCCAGTATGGGCCAGCAGTGCTTGGGTGTCACCCCAGTATCACCCCAGTATGGCCCAGTATCACTTGGGTATGATCCCAGCATGGTCCACTAGTGCTTGGGTGTCACCCCGGTATGGGCCAGCAGTGCTTGGGGGTCACCCCAGTATGGATCAGCAATGCTTGGGTATGATCCCAGTATGGTCCAGAAGTGCTTGGGTGTCACCCCAGCAGTGCCCAGCAGTGCTTGAGTGTCACCCCAGTATCACCCCAGTGTTGCTCAGCACCACTTGGGTATGATCCCAGCATCGTTCAGCAGTGCTTGGGTGTCATCCCAGTATCACCCAGCATGGTCCAGCATCCCTTGGGTGTCACTTCAGTATCAGCCCAGTGTTGCCCAGCATTACCCCTGTACTGCCCGTTATCACCCCAGCGTCATCCAGCACCACTTGGGTATCACCCCAGCATCACCCAGCAGTGTTTGGGCATCACCCCAGTATCACCCAGCACCCCTTGGGTCTCACCTCAGCGTCCCTCACTATCACCCCAGTATCACCCCAGCATCACCCCAGCATCACCCCAGCATCACCCAGTATCACCTGGGTACCACCCTGGCATCCCGTGCGTGTCACCCTGGCGTCCTTCCGGCATCACCCAGCCTTTGCCATCCCCCCAGTTAGGAGGGAAGCAGCTCCAGCAGCACTAAATGCCACTCCTGGGTGCTGCAGTACCTTGGCACGCCACCAGCTTTGGGGTTTGGCTCGGGATTTGCTCTCCCAGGTGGGTTTTTGGGATGGAAGATCCCATCCCCTCGGCGCCGCTCCCTCTGTGCCGCTGCTCCGGCGCCGCTCCGATTGTCAAACACGAGAGATGCTTTCACTCCTATTCAAAATAATTTAAATAAAAATGTTGCTACAAAGTGGAATAATATCTTTTGATGAATGTTTTTAAAGCCCTTTAGGTTTTCATGGTAATTTGCAGTGTAAAATTATTTAGAGATAAGAGCCAAATTAGCTCTTATAGGCGGAGGTCGATATGTCCCGTTATCCATGGAAGCAGTGTTTAAATATAATCAGCCTTTACTCTAATGCAGCATAATTGTTCATTTGAAATAGCTTTTTTTTCCCTTTTTTTTTTTTTTTTTACTCCATTCAATGAGTCATTAAAATATTCAAAGGATAATGCAGTGAATTGGAAATGAATTTATCACATTATCCTGTACATACTGTAGAGCATCAGGTAACCAGGCAAGAGTCGGAACCGGTTTCCAGCGAATCCCCAGTAAACAAGGTTTTCCATTTTGTATTCAGTGGGGAAAGGAAAAGAAGGGAGAAAATACTGCCCTTCAAATGGAAAGCTTTCCTTCTTTATTCCCCCTCCTCGGGGAGGAGGAAGGGGGAGGGCGAGAGCAGTGAATTTGTACTCCACCAAAAGCCTCGCCGCTTTAACTTTATTTTTATCAAAATATGTTTGTAACAGAAAGTCGTTATGGAAACGGGTTCTGCCAGCCGGGAGAAATCCTGCGCCAGGCTGGAGCCAAGCGGGACCCGCCGGGGGCTGCTGGCACCGCTTGGATCACCCAAAAACCCCTTCCCAGGGCAGGCCTCTGGGGAAACTGAGGCACGGAGCTGCCACGGCCAGCTCCGGGGTTGGATATGGGAAGTGCACCCAACGTTTGTGAAGGAAAACCATTCCCACCCATCGCCCATCCCGGCTTTCCCCCCGCTGTGGGTGCAGCTCCAAACCCCTCCCATGGCTTTGCAGGGCGGAGTGGGGATCCCACGGGTGGGGGTTGGCGCCTTTGGGTGCCGAGGGACGGTGGCACCGCTGTCCCCAGAGGTCCTGGCAGCACCGCTGGCCTTCCCCGGCCGTCACCGCGCTCGGCACCACCGCTGATAAACAGGCTCCGGGTTGCAAGTGTCACCATAGAAACAGGTGCTGTCTTAAGCAAACAAGGGCTTTATTAACCTTAAAAATTAGGGGCTTTTTGCACAAGGAAAGGATGGAAATGGAGCTGCGGGGGGCAGGCTGCTTGTGCCTGTGGCCTTGTCCCCCGTCCTTGTCCCCATCCCAAAGGGACGCGTGCTCTGCGGGAAACTTTTCCTCTGGAGAGCATGGAATGTGGCTCCAGCTTATGCAGAGTGCTTGGATTTATGAGAAATCAGAGAGATGGGCTGTTAATTGCTGGCTGCTGTCCTTCCTGCTGCTCGGCCGCTGGGTGAGGAGTTGTAGGGGACCTTGGGGACGCTTTTGCAGAGCACTCGTGATCCACGTGCGTTCAGCATCCCAGCAGGAGGAAAACCTTGTCAGGGCAAGGAGTGATTTTTAATCAATTGATGCCAGAGGGCAAAAATAAATCAGCTTTTGAGTGCCCTGCAGGCAGGAGGATTCCATGTTTTGCGAGATGCTGGAGCTGCTGGGGCAGCTTTCCTTGGCTGTGCCGTGCAGGATCCACGATTCCCACGGATCCCTGGCATCGTGGGGTCGCTGATCCCGCCTTGCTGCAGGGGAGAGGGGGCAGCTGTAGGAGTTGGTGCCCTGGTATTGTTCCTCCTCGCTGGAGCCCTCTCAACTCCCCTTCTTGGTGATGAAACCGAGGGTTTGAAAGGGAAAGAACAGAGGGAAATGTTGGTTTAATTGATGACTTGAGTCCTCGGAATACTCAGTTCCCTGGTGTGAGTTTTTGTCGTTGCTTGCTAATGAAGTCTTTATTAATAAGAAATCCAAAAAAAAAAACTAAATAAGCAAAGAGGCTGCTGCTCAGGGGAAGTTTTCTTTGGGCTCCAAGCTCCTGTGGAAGGAATTCTTCCCTGTGAGGGTGGTGAGGCCCTGGAATGGAATTCCAAGAGGAGCTGTGGCTGCCTCATCCCTGGAAATGCCCAAGGCCAGCTTGGAGCACCCTGGGATAGTGGAAGATGTCCTGCCCATGGCACTGGATGGGCTTAAAGGTCTCTTCCCACCCAAACCACTCTTGATTCCATTAATTTCTCATCCTGAGGAATGTGTGAATGGAGATTCTGTGCCTGGGAGGAAGCTGGAGACAGGTGGGGGTCGGTTTTTTCTTCCAGGTAACAGTGACAGGACAGAAGTTGTGCCAGAGAGAGGTTTAGGTTGGATATTGGGAAGATTTCTTCCCTGTAAAGGTTTTCCAGCCTGGGGTCACTATTCCAGCAGGAATTCCAAAGCTGTGTGGATGTGGCACTTGGGACAGGGTTTGGTGCTGGCCCTGGCAGTGCCAGGGGAGTGGTTGGGCTCGCTGATCTCAGAGGGCTTTTCCAACCCAAACAATTCCATGATTCTGTCAGTCCCAGGGGGTCTGTCCAGCGGGAAGGTGTGTCCTGGGATGCCAGAGGGTTGCTCCCACTGCTGCATCCCTGCAAATCCCGGCATTCCCCCCCCACAGGAGCTGCTGCCACGCTCCCTGCTCGGCTTTTGTGCTCACCTGGAGTGTAATTAAAGCTCCTGGGTAATTACACTCCCAGAGCTCCTGGAGAGAGCTGTCACTGAGCAATTCCCGCTGGGACAGCAGCAGCTGGAAGCACCCTGGGGACCAGCAGTGGCTCTGTTGAATTTTGGGAATGGTCATCCCACAGCCAGGATGCAGCAGAGACGGGGAGGATGGAGCGTGTTGGCTGCACCCCTTTTGGGGCAGGGAAAAGGGGGAGAGCATCCCAAAATCCCCTTCCCTCCTCCGTGTGCTCCGTGCTGGGGAGGGCAGGGCTGGCCTGGCACTCGTGGCCACGGCTTCAACCCCATCCCATCCCCTGGGAATGCTGCTCCCTCCTCCCAGGAGCCCCGGGATGAGAGGCTGGGCACAGAGGTGCCTTACAGGATTGTTGTTACCATTACAGTGCCACAGATCCCTGATGAGCCAGGGGGTTTTGGTGGCTCCCAGAGGCTCCTGTGAGCCAGGGCTGCTCGGATTTATCCCCATCCCAGCCTTGTCCCGTGGGTGATCCTGACCCTGCCATTCCCCAGGGAGGAATTCAGGGTGAAGCCACAGCCCTGAAGCGTTCAGCACCCAGAAACCCGCCGGGTTTTGGGGTTATTTGGGATTTTTCCATGTGCTGGTCACGCTGCCCTGGAGTTGCTCCCTCTGCTCGTTATCCTGATGGGAATTCAGGTTTTTTTTCTCCCCTCAGTGTTTCTGTTTCATTTAACATGCAGAGGCTACTAATTTGTCACAATTCAATAAAGCCGAGGTTACAAACACTCTGGCTGCTGTTTATTTAAACGACGGTTTGTTAATTAGCTCCTCTTAACGAGGAGAGAATAAATCAGATAAAACCTACCAAAAAGCGACAGGGAGAGAATTTGCAGATTAATTTTGTTTTCCAGCTGAGGTATTCCTGGCAGCCAAAGCTCCCAGTTCCATCCCGAGCTGCTTCCCTGTGCTGGGACAGGTGTGTGAGGAGCGGCGTGGCCCTGGGATGATGCTTGGCCTCGTGATGTTTTACTCACCAAGGCTCCAAAAAGAACTTTTTTGGCTCTTTTTTGGCTCTTTTTTGGCTCTTTTTTGGCTCTTTTCTGGCTCTTTTCTGGCTCTTTTCTGTTTTTTTGTTCTGCTGTTGGGCTCTGTGTCTCCAACCTGGTCACGGTAGGGGTTGACCCTCTGGCTTTTCAGTTTTCCCTCTGTTGAATCTGAGGAAATTTGGGATGGAAACAAAACGTGAATAAAGTTGTTCTGATGCAGTTGGGAGTTCAGGGGAGGTTTATCCACCACCCCCAGCCAGCGCCGAGCTCCGATTGCATCGCTGGCTCCACAGGGAGCCCTCAGCTCCTGTCACCAACCTATCCCGCCGCCTTGGGAATATTTCATTTACAGCCTATAAAACCTGTCCGGGGATGGGATTTCTTACAAACTCTCGCCTGCATCCCCTATTTGGGGACACTTGTGAGCATCCAGGGACCTCAGGAGCATCCTGGTGGCCGCGGTGGTGGCCGGAGGAGAGCGCTGGAGCTGGGGGTACCTTGCGGAAGAGACACCAATCAATGATTAATCGGGCGTGTGTGGTTGTGTGGGAGCGATTTGTGTCGGAGGAGGGAACTCCTACAGCACCCCGGTCATGAATCATTTGAAGAGCAAATTTGTGCAGTTACCAAGGGAACGGAAGAAAGGAAGGGACTTCCCTTTGCCGAAATGACTCGCGCTCTGATGCGGCTGAGAAAATCGCTCCAAAAAAAAAAAAAAAAAATTAAAAAAAAAAAAAAGGGGAAAGGGGAAAAAAAAAAAAAAGAGTCGAAGCTGTGACTAAGCAGCAGAAGTTATGTAAAGTGCTCGCTGGGAAGTGCAGGGGAGGGACAGCACATCCTGCCGCTGCCCACGGCGGTGGCGGGGGGCGGCCGCCGGCCCCCTTCTCGCCTCCCCGGGGAGCGGGGGCGAAGCCGCCGGCTGGGCTGGGCCCGCTCCTGCCTCTTGCCCTGGCTCCTAAAGCCGCTTAAAAAGGTTGGGGAAAAGCGTCGGTGTCCCCGAGGAGCGGGGCAGTGTCCCCAGGCTGGGACCGGGTCACCCTCGGCTGCGTCCCCCAGGGAGTTGGTGCCACAGGCAGCGTTGTGGCCGGAGAACCCCTGGGTCTGGCCAAGAGGGGCAGGTTTGGGGGGCTTGGGGCCCCCCGTGTGCTGTGCATCACTCTCAGCATCCAGCTGGGTGTGTGGAGCTGGGTTTTTTCCCTCGGGAATGGGAGGGTGTGGGAAGGGATGTTTGCATGGGGCTNATCCAAACTGAGCAGTGCTCACCCAAATTTAGGGCCAGGTACTCATTTGGGGGCTCAGCATCCAAACTGAGCAGTGCTCGCCCAAATTTAGGGCCAGGTACTCATTTGGGGGCTCAACATCCAAACTGAGCGGTGCTCACCCAAATTTAGGGCTGACCCTAAGCGAGGAAAAGCACCAACCGCCCCTCCATGGCAGGGGACACCTGAAAACCCCAGGAATGCGATTTCCCTGGGAAGAATTCCCCTGGGGCCGTGCAAGGCAGAGCAGCAAAGGCTGCGGCAGCAGCAGCGAGATCCGCAGCAGAGGCAGCGGCGGCATCGCCGCGGAGCCCCAGCCACGCCGGAAAGATGCTTGGGATCTTTCCAACTTCCGCCCGGGAGCCCCCGAGCCCGGCGGGGAGCCGCAATATCTCCCGAAAAGGGAATGCAGAGGCAGCTGCACGGTGAAGGAAAACCCTCTGCCTGCCCTCCCCTGGTGCCACAGACACCCGGTGTCTGAGCGATTAGTCACCGCCGAGGCTTCCCTCCTCCACAGCAGAGCCTGTCCCCCCACACAGGGAGCCAGCGGAATGCTTAATTGGAGTTCCTCACACCTACCCGGGGGTAGCCTGAAACGAAGTGACAGCGCCGAGCAAAGCTCCTGGAGTCAGACCCCGGGAGCTGCGGGTTGCTATGGAGTCCCCGGGTTTGGATTTTAGGAGGAAGGGGAAGGATTTGTGTGGCTGGGTAGAGGTGGGGGGTCCCGGCGGTGGAGCTGAGGGTGCTGCCGGGGTGATGCTGTGGGATGGGGAAGGTGTGGGGTTGGTGCTTGAGGGGTTCTGCTCCTTTGATGGGATGCTCGGCCCTAAAAAGGGGTTTGTGCCCCATGAAACTGTCGGGATTTGGGATTGATGAGAAACTCATAAAGCTTCTGCATCCTGGGTATAGCAGGGAGGGAAGCTCATCCCTGAATTCTGGGTATGGCAGGGAAGCTCATCCTTGAATTCTGGGTATGGCAGGCAGGGAGGCTCATCCTTGAATTTTGGGCATGGCAGGGGCAGGGAAGCTCATCCCTGAATCCTGGGTATGGCAGGGGCAGGGAAGCTCATCCCTGAATTCTGGGCATGGCAGGGAAGCTCATCCCTGAATCCTGAGTATGGCAGGGGCAGGGAGGCTCATCCCTGAATTCTGGGTATGGCAGGGGCAGGGAGGCTCATCCCTGAATCCTGGGTATGGCAGGGGCAGGGAGGCTCATCCCTGAATTCTGGGTATGGCAGGGAGGCTCATCCCTGAATTCTGGGTATGGCAGGGGCAGGGCGGCTCATCCCTGATCTCCTTTATGGGAAGGAGTAAGAAAACTCATTCCTTCTTTCTGCAATGGGGAAAGAGGGTAGGGAAGCTGATCCCTGAATCCCGTGGATGGGGAAGGGGGTAGGGAAGCTGATCCCTTCATTCTGCAGTATGGGAATGGGTCAGGGAAGCTCATCCCTGAATCCTGGGAATGGGGAAGGGAAGGAAAGCTGATCCCTGAATCCCGTGGATGGGAAGGGGTAGGGAAGCTGATCCCTGCATCCCATGGATGGGAAGGGGTAAGAAAACTCATCCCTTCATTCTGCAGTATGGGAATGGGTCAGGGAAGCTGATCCCTGCATCCTGGGAATGGGGAAGGGAAGGAAAGGAAAGCTGATCCCTGCATCCCGGGGATGGGAAGGGGTAGGGAAGCTGATCCCTGAATCCCATGGATGGGGAAGGGGGTAGGGAAGCTGATCCCTTCATTCTGCAGTATGGGAATGGGTCAGGGAAGCTCATCCCTGAATCCTGGGATTGGGGAAGGGGTAGGGAAGCTGATCCCTGCATCCCGTGGATGGGAAAGGGGTAGGGAAGCTGGTCCCTGAATCCTGGGAATGGGGAAGGGAAGGGGTAGGGAAGCTGATCCCTGAATCCCATGGATGGGAAGGGGTAGGGAAGCTGGTCCCTGCATCCCGGGAATGGGGAAGTGCTGGGAAAAGTCATCCCTTCCCTCTGCAGTAGGGGAGGGGGTCGGGATCCCTGCATCCTTCCTGAGCCGAGCTCAGCGGGGCAGGGAGCATCCCACGGGATCCAGACGAGGCTTTTCCTTCCCCAGGACTTCTGGAACTGTCTCAGGTGCATCAGGAAACCCCCTGGTGACCGTGTTTGAGGGGTGGGGAATGTCTGTCCCCAAGGGATGGCAGGACAGTCCCCACAGCCTGGCTCTGGAGGCTGCAGGGCTGGAGTTGGACCAAGGGATTCATGGATTCATTTTCCTGCCTAAAATTCCCAGTGAGGATTTTAAGCCCTTTAAAACCAGATCCTCCTCCCAGTGGGGCCAAGCACCACGGTCTGGTTTGGTCAGTCAGGGGGACAGAGCAGCACTAAATGTCCCGTGTCCCCCCTCTCACAGCAACCCATCACCTTCATCTTCCTCCAAAAAATGTTTGGGCTCAACTTCCAGGTATTTTTTTTTATTTCAAAGGTGGAGAGTGGGGTCCCAGGACCTGAGTCCCCACCAGTGCCCCTCACCTGGGGGAGCCTGGACATTTGCCTTCCCTCAGGAGAAGGAAATTATGGCTTCATTCCCGTCAGGAGCAACTTACTTTCCCCAAAACAGAGCAGGAAAACAGGATATCGTTTGTGGTTTCATGAAAAAGTCATCTTCTTTTTTTTTTTTTTTATTCTCGTCACTTTAGGTTCTATTTAAAATTTGGGTATTCTGAGATGGAAAGTTATTTCAAAAGGGCAAAAACACGTCAAGCTCCAGAAAAATGGTGAAATCAGCTTCATGGTGGCTTTTTTTTTTTTAATTTTTTTTTTTTGGAAGCACATTTCTTCCCCAAAACTCCCCCAGTGCAGCATCCAGCCCCATCCTGCTGCATCCTCAAGGAGCATCTCGGTACCAAAATGCCATTTTCCACCCCAGTCTCTCCCCCAGCCGATGTATTCCTGGGGGATTTTCCACCCTGTGGAGCTTCTCCGTTGCCTTGACCCCAAACCCGCGGGGGTGGGAAGGGACGATGGTTGCAGCCCCATTGATCGCTGCCCCATTGATCGCTGCCCCAGCTAAAGGGCCCCTCATCGATAAGGCATCGACTCTCACGGGGCACTCCCACCTTAAAAAGATCATCTGGAAGCGAGAGCTTTCGCTTCGCAGTGATTAATTAGTGTCTTGTAAACGACTCGGAAAGGACGTGGCCGGGAAATTCGAGAGCAATTAAATCCTCGCTGCCCCAACGCCTCCGAGCCCTCGCCCGACACATCGATCTCCCTCGGCAGCCTCTGGGGTGGCTCGAGCCGGGCTCGGATCCCCCAGGCCTTGGGGAAAATGACTTTTCCCGGGCTGGGAAGTGCTGCTGGCTCTCGGTGCAGGCTCAGCGGCCGGCCCGGCGCTCCCCAGGGTTCATTCCCTGCTGTTCCTGAGCGAGAGCGATGGAACAAGGTAGGAGAGCGAGGGAAAACCCTCCGCTGGCTTCCCTTGATGAACTGAGCTAATTTCTCTCTTAATGGTTAGCTCCGGAGCTGAATGTGAGGCTTTCCTCCTGCACAGCAAACCCTCTCCCACACACAGACAAATAGGCTGAATATTTAATTGGAATTCCTCACACCTACAGGGTAAAGCCTTGTCAGTAGAAATAGAGCCCATCGCCAGCTGGCATCCCCGCACGCCACCCACCTTCGCTCGGAAAAAGAAATCCCTCCCCGTCCTCCCCCTTTTTCCACACACCCACGGCCCCCTCCCCGCCCCAACCACGGCAGGATCTGCCCCCCACTGCCGGGGTGCCCCCTCTGGGATGGGGATGCTGTGGGAGGGTGCCCGGGCAGCTCCCGGCCCAGCAGGTTCTCCCAGGAGAAGGTTGCCGTGGCCTGTCCACTGTGGGGCACTGCCCGGGCCGGAGCAGCCGCACGGGGATGGCCCAGAGAGCCCCCCCTGGCAAAGTGGGGACCCCAGAGCGGTGCCAGGGTGGTGGCAGGGGAGTGGGAGCACCAGAGGGCACTGCCGGGCTGTCCGTCCGTGCCATCCTGGGGGGATGAAGGGCTGGGAGAAGCCTATCCCAACCCTGCGGAGCATGGCCGGGGGGTGGCTGGCAGGGGGATGTGGAATCCCCCTGTTTGCCAGCCCTGGAGCCTCCCAGGTGGCAAAACTGAAGTGTCCACTCCCAAAGGGGACTCTCCCTCCTGTGCCCACGCTGTCCTGGCCGCTGTGGGATGTGATCCATGTGGGAGCACTGCCATGAAGCTGGTGGGATTCGGGAGCTGAAGCGCTGCCCACCAGGTGCCCCCCTTGGGGAGGGTTCTGGGCTCTCCCTTGGGGTTGCAGGTGCTGATAACCCAGCTCAGAGGAATCCCACAATTCACATTTTCAGGGATGGGTGAAGTGGGAGGAGGAAGGAGTCACCCCACGTCCTCCCCAGCGCCTGGTGCCAAGGCAGAGCGTGGCACTGTCCCCGTGGTGGCAGGGCACAGCCAGACCTTACCTCCTGGGAAGGTGAGGGATGGGGCTGTGCGTTCCCAGCTGGACACACAGCCCCAATCTCCAGGATTTGGGGTGGGAGAGCAGTGCAGGGCAAGGCGCGGAGCTGCCGGGGCCGGGGATGCTCCCTCCGGATTCTGGGATCACCAGGAGCTGCTGGCTGGGCCTGCCAGTCCTGCCCCTGCCCACCTTCATCCCGTGGGGCATTTGGGACTCCCGAGCACCCCTGGGCATGGAGCTGGGTTTGCCCCTCTTCCAAGGGATGTGGAACCTCCCAGGGGAGGAGGAGGAGGAAGGTCTTGGGTCCCCTGGACTCTGCCTGGGAGAGCAGCACTTGCATCCCCCTCATCCCCCCAAAATTTCCTTTGCTTTCCAAAGAATTGCTCTTTTCTCATCCCCCTCTTTGCCTTTCCTGCTCTTTTTCCCTCTCTCCTTCTCATACCTCTCTCATCCCAGGTTTCAAAGACCCCCCCCATCCATCCCCTGCAGGGACCTGCCACCATCTGCGGTTTTTCTTTTCCCTTTTTTTTTTTTCCCCCTCTTTTGAAAGTTTCCTCGTGTCTTTGTCTTAACGAGCCAGGTTAAATATTCTGTAATCAGTGTAATAATACACCTGGACTCGCTCGCGAGATATCTGCCTTTTGTACTGCGACAGGACATTAATAGTAATTATTCTGCTTTGTAATTGGAGCTTTAAATACTAATTCAAACAGCCAGAGGAAAACCAATTAGTGCTAATTTATCTCTATGTGTTTTGGAGAGCTTGTGTCTGTCATACTGTGAAGAAATAGGTTGGTAATTAGTACAGTTGGGTGGTAGATAGAAGTAATTATCAGATTCTTTCATGTTCTTTAAAGGAAGGGAAAAAAAAAAACCCCAACTCTAAAGGCTGCATGACTCTTCCTTTCCGAGGAAGTTTGCACCTCGGAGGAAGGGCCCGGCCAGCGACGTTCCCGACGCTCCTGCCCGGCTCCGTGGGCACCTGGTGCCTTCTGGAGAGGGGCCCATCCCGGGATGGGGGGCAGTGGGCATGGACAGAGCATCCCTGTGGTGCTTTAGCTCGGGCAGGGCAGGGGGGTGGCCTTGGAGTGACACCCCAGTGACAAAGGGTCCATGGCAGGAGGAGCTGAACCCTTGGGATGGCCGGAGGGATGGTCCTGGGGCTGCTGTGCCCAGTTCTGGGGGCACTGAGGGGCTGGAGTGAATCCAGGGGAGGGAATGGAGCTGGGAAGGGGCTGGAGCGCCAGGAGAGGCTGAGGGGGAGGTGGGAAAGGGGCTCAGCCTGGAGAAAAGGGGGATCAGGGATGGGTTATGGGGTTGGAGAGTGCCCAGGGATGGGGAATTCCTGAGGGA
>JACBWW010000149.1:100246-130591 GCA_020086605.1 Lanius collurio | reverse complement strand
AGAGGGACGGGGTGCAGCTGTGGGGCCCCGCTCAGGTGGAGGGGACGCCGAGGAGCCTGACGGGTTTGGGAGCTCGTCAGCCCCGTGATGACAGCCAGGCTGGGATTGGGATTGCTCCACGCGGGTCCCAGCCGCTGGCAGGACGTTTCCCAACCTGGAGAAACCTGTATGGACGACCACCCTTTCTTAGGCAATTTTCCTGACTCAAGATCCCATCCCAAATCAGCAGGAGATGGATCTCTGCTGCCTCTTGCAACACAGCTCCATCCAAACTGGTTTTCCCATTAATCCCTCTTCCTGTGGGGTTTTTTTTCACCTTTTTTTTTGGGTCACCGTGGGTGCTGTTGCCTCTTCAGGAGGTTGTTGGGGGCTGCCTTGGTTTTCCTTGGATGGGGAGCTGAGCCCATCCAGCACAGATGAGGCAAAATTGTGTCTGTGATGACAAAATTCCTGAGGCAGGAGGGAAGGGAATGATTCCTCTTGGAACTGAGCAGGTGACACACAGGGAGGGACTGTCCAGCAGCTGAGTTTTTTTTTTTTTATATCAGTGGCCCAAATATTGACCTGGAGCAAACCCAGAGGACAGCACTGTGTTCATCCCTGTGGATTTACAGCTGATTTCTGAAGGGTGAATATTTTTGTGGAGGAGGGAGAAGTTGCTGATTTGTTTCAGTGCCCAGTAAATGGTGAGTCGTGGAATATCCAAAGCTGGAAGGGACCCACAAGGATCAAGGATGATGATCCCAGTGGGCTAAAACCCCTTAATTACACATCCCAAATATGTATGGAAGCATCTGCTGTGATCTCCACCTTGCCCAACCCATTTATAAATCAATTTTGGGGTCTTGGGCACCACCCACCACCACCTCACCTGAGTCCTGCAAGGTCCCGTGCCAGGTCCTGGCAGCTGAAGGGTTACTCAGCCCCATCTGCTCAGCTCCCCGTTTCACAAGGGCGGGTTTGGAGTTTTACTACAAGTTTCAGACAATGAAGGTGTGTCTGCGCTCCGAGCCTCGTTTGCCCGTTGTGTAGGCGTCGGGTTCAGCGCCGTCTTGTCAACACTTGAATATGTTGAGCATCACTCACGGGGCATTCTGTAAGAAACCTATTAAGTTAATTACCGAGGCTGTGTGTGTGAGAGAGAGAGAGAGAGAGAGCGTGTGTGCTGCTCCTGTAAAAAATTTGGCTTTCTTGGTTGCAAGACACTTGTGATGCAAGCCCCGGGCTCTCGGTGTGATGACATCTCGTCTGCTGCTGTAACTGAGCCGGGGCTCGGGCGAGCTGCCGGCAAGGGAGGGGGGTCAAGGGGGGGACCCCAACTCATCCTGCCGTGGGGACACCCATCTGAACACCGGCAGCTCCTGCAGTGTCCTTGGGTGTAGCTCGGGGGGGGGATTGGGGTGTAAATGCTGAATTTGTGGGGTTTGAGCTCAGAGCAGCATGGGGCAGTTTGAGCGTGTCCGTGGGGAAGGGCAGCTCCTGGTGTTGGCTTTTGTGTTTCTGCTCCTTCCAAATTCCTGGGGAAATGCAGCTTCACACGATCGTGGTTTGGGTTGGAAGAGAACCTTTAAACTCATCTCATTCCACACCTTCCAGCAGACCGGGGGGTTCCAAAGCTCATCCAGCCTGGCCTTGGACACTTCCAAGGATGGGGCAGCCACGGCTTCTCTGGGAGACCCCTTGGTTTGGGAAGAGGGCTGGGAAGAGACCTCTTGGTCTTTGTGTTTGCACCACCACCCTCAAGTGGCCTGAAATAATCAGGGCAGGAGTTGGGGGCTGTTTTTGGGGTGCTGGGAGGTCCAAGCACAATCTGGGAAGGGGATGGAGCAGAAAGAGGCTCCATGGGAGGGCACTCGCTGTGTTTTTCCTCTTCCTGCTTCCCACCAGCCTCTCCAGCGCCTTTCCACCCCCGCAGGGAAGGAGCTGTGGGTTTGAGCCCCATCCCAGGGGGGGAGCAGGGTTTTTGGAGCGATGTTGGAGCTCCGTGAGGAGCAGCACGTGCTGCCCCAGCCCGGCCACGCCTTCCCAGTTCTTCCCCACATCCCAGCCGGGCTGGAACGGGGCCACCTCACACTTTGCCACCCCCAAAATAATTGAAAATTTAGGTTTTGCCTCTCTGGAGCCCGAGCCAGGGCAGGCAGCGGGGCGAGCGCTGGCTCCAGGCTCCCGAGGAGGTTTTTTTGGGAAGGAACTGCACAAACAGCCCCCGGCGCTTGCACGCGCCCCAGGTAGGGCATCCCAGCCCCCTCCCTGCAGCATCCCACGGGAGCCCGGATCCGGTGGACTTTTATGGAAGAAAGGGAAGTCCGTGGCACCGCCGGAGCGGCTTTGGCAGGCGAGCAGCAGCAGCAGCGCTGCCGTTAACCCCTCGTCCTCCTCCTGGGTTGCATTTCTGGCGGGAGAAAGGGGAGGTCAGCACCTCCTCTGCTGCTCTGCCAAAAACCTGAGGTCCGTGGGATGCTCAGCAGCCAAAAAATTCCTTTAAAAAAGGTGTATTTGGCTTCTCATCATCATCCAAATCAATGCAAACCGCTCCTGAGCATCCCGTCCTTCCAGAGCACCCCCTCCCCGAGCAAAAATCCAAGCAGGAGGGAAAAGTGAGGGAAAACTTCAGTTGCTGGCTGGAGTTTCTCCCGTCCCAAGGGCAGCTCTGGACTCTCCCTCTGAGTGCTGCCAATTCCAGCCGTCAGGAAGTGGCGTGGGGGGGTTTTGGGGGGACGGCGGGGCCGAGCCCGCGGCCGCCCGGATGCGCTGGCGGGGGCCGGGACAGCGCGGTCCCCTCCCGGCCGGGGCTGTCGTCATCGGGGGCCAAAGGGACAAGTTTTGGCCAGCGGAAGGAAGGGAAAAGCAGAAAAAAAAAAAAAAAACCCAACACCCAAAAAAACCCCCCAGAGGAATAAATGAGCCCCCCAAGCCCAGGCTCCCGCTCCCATCAGATTAGGGAAGCCGAAATAGCCAAGTTGGCCCAGGGCGGGAGCAGGGCTGGCACGCGCGGGCTTTGATCCGCCCCCGCGCCCGGGAAGGTGCCTGGGACGGGGATCAGACACCCCAGGGAGGAGGAATTTTGCAGGGGAGGATTTTGTGGCGTGTGTGAGCACCCCCGGACCCCCGGCAGCCCCCCCGGCCCGGCTGTGGGATGGGATTTGGTGTCCGTGTGCAGTCCTTGGGAGGGACGGGCTCAGCGTCCGACCCCAAATCCCAGCGGGATCTGTTGGTGGTCATAGCTGGGTGCAACCCCCCAAAATCCCCCACAGCACAGCCAGAAAATGCACGGAGGGGATTTTTCCCCCCTCTGTCCCTCTCTGGTGAGACCCCACCTGCAGCTCAGGGTCCCCAACACCACAAGGACGTGGAGCTGCTGGAGCAAATCCAGATGGAGCTGATCCAAGAGTGGAGCCCCTCTGGAGCCAGGCTGGGAGAGCTGGGTGTGCTCCCCTGGAGAAGGGAATGATCCAAGGAGAGCTCAGGGCCCCTTGCAGGGCCTAAAGGGGCTCCAGCAGAGCTGGAGAGGGACTTGGGGACAAGGGATGGAGGGTCAGGACACAGGGAATGGCGTTAAGCTGAAAGAGGAAAGGTTTAGATGGGATATTGGGAAGGAATTCCTGGCTGGGCTGGAATTCCCAGAGGAGCTGTGGCTGCCCCTGGATCCCTGGCAGTGCCCAAGGCCAGGCTGGAGCAGCCTGGGACAGTGGGAAGTGTCCCTGCCCATGGCAGGGGTGGCCCTGGATGGATTTAAATCCCTTCCCACCCAAACCATTCCATGATTCCAGCCCAGCTGTGCCTCATACTGGGATCTGTGGTTGCCATGTGAGTTGAGGCCCTCGTGCCCCACGGCCGTGGTTGGTGCTGCTGACCACAGCCTGGATGGTGGCAGCACTGGGAATGTGCCAGCACTTCCCAACCACCAAAGGAAATTATCCCAGTCCCCAAAGGTGAGACATCGGCAGAGCCTCCTCAGGGACACTTCCCAAGGGAAGGTTCCAGTGCAGGCTCCGCTCTCATCCACACAGAATTCAGGCTACGGGCCTTTAAATGACTGAATTAGGCAAAATTTGGTGTTTCTCCAAGAATCCTCCGGAAATCTGCTGCTGGAAAAGCAAACTCATCTTAAAGCTACACGCACGCAGGGCGAGCAAGTTTTCCAGTCTCCAGGACTGGGATGGAAAAGACCTTTCCAGTCCTACCCAGCCCTTTTGTCTGGCCTGGTCCAGCTCGTTCCTCGTGCTGGAATCTCAGGGGCTTTGTGGAAACCTCTCGTAGCTTGTGTTTCCCAGGAGTTCTTGCAGTGTTTTGGGGATGCTCCATCAGAACTGGGGGTGAAAGGGATGAATCCGAGGAGCCCAGATCCATGGGGTGGATGCAGGTGGAGCTCCCAGGAGGACCAGGCAGGTGACAAAGCCCAGAGCACCACAGGCAGGCGTGGGCTGGGTGTGGCAAGTGGCATTTGAGCGGTGCCACCCTGTCACAGCAAGAGGCAAAAAGTGCCCTTCTTGTGCCCCCCGTGCCTGAGCCATCCTCATCCCTTCCTCCTCCAGATCCACCCCAGCAGAGCAGCGTCCCACTGAGGGGGCAGAGGGTGCTCCAGAGGGGTCCTGGTGGGATCCTGAACCAAATGCCACCCCAGCCCTCCCCTGGCCGGGCCAGCACTGGCCCGGTGGGTCAGGGTGATTCATCCAGCTCCGCCAGGAGCTCGCCCGGGATTGCGACAGCGTGGGGCTGTTAAAGGCAGCCAGCGCCGAGCCCGGCATCCACGCAGCTCCCTAACACACCCTGGGGTTGCTATCAACATCCCTGTTGTTCTTAGCAATGGCATCCATCATTTATCATCCCGGCTTTACTGCAGAGGCCCAGGGGCCGGGAGCCGGGGTGTGACCGCGCGGGATGCCATGGCGGCGCTGCCCGAAAGGGGCTTTGGGGTGCAGCCACCCCCCGACTGCCCGGGGTCCAGAGAGCAAAGCAAGGAGAGCAGCACCGCCCTTTCCACTAAAAGTAAAAGTAGTGCTAAAGTAATGAGGCTGGGGGTTCACCCGGCCAGTGCTGGCCAAGGGCTGAGGCTCAGACCCACGGAGCCATGGCTGACCCAGAGGTGGTCCCGTGAGGAACCACCCGGAGAGGTGATCCCATGAGGAACTATCTGGAGAGGTGACCCCATGAGGAACCATCTGGAGAGGTGGTCATGTGAGGAGTCACCCAGAGGTGATCCCGTGAGGAACCACCCAGAGGGGATCCCGTGAGGAACCACCCAGAGGGGATCCCGTGAGGAACCACCCAGAGAGGTGGTCCTGTGAGGAACCGTCTGGAGAGGTGACCCCGTGAGGAACCATATGGAGAGGTGGTCCTGTGAGGAGTCACCCAGAGGTGATCCTGTGAGGAACCACCCAGAGAGGTGATCCCGTGAGGAACTGTCTGGAGAGGTGGTCCCGTGAGGAACCACCCAGAGGGGATCCCGTCAGGAACCACCCAGAGGGGATCCCGTGAGGAACCACCCAGAGGTGATCCCATCAGGAACCACCCAGAGGGGATCCCGTCAGGAACCGTCTCCCAGGGGCTCGTGGCTTCTCTCAGCTCCTGGCCGGGGGTGCCTGCAGAGGTGCCTGGCTCAGCAGCCATCAGCTCTCAGGGATTCAGCAGTGATTTCAGCTCTGCTCTGCAAGGCAAACCCCCAGGGCCAGGCCCGCACAGAGAGAGGAGAGGTCCTGCTGGTGGTGCCGCAGAAGGAGCTTTGTTCTTCCATCTCCCACAAAGGGTGACCAGAGACGGATCCTCCCCGACTCGGGGCAGAGGGGTCTCTTTTATGGGGTACAGAGGTGGGTGTGCAAGGGTGAGAAACCAATGGGTATTTGGGTATTTTACACAGAGTTTCCTGGAGGATCAGGGGTCTGTCTTCTCTCGCTGTAACCACAAAGGCTCTCTCTTTCCCCAAGAGGGGCCTGCAGGGGGATTGTGTGACCTCCTTATCTCCAGGCCTCCCCACCAGGGCAGGGGCTTATCAGACCCCACATCTGGAGATTGTGCAGTTCCCTTTATCTAAACAAGGGCTTCCTGCCAGGACAGGGGCTTGTCAGACCCTACACAGTGCCACCATCGTTGTTCAACCATCACTTATTCCACCTTCATTTATTTCACCTTCATTTTATTCAGCCATGATTTTATACCAACGTCATTTTATTCACTCTTCATTTTATTCTACCATAATTTCATTCACATTTTATTTTGTTGGATCTTCATCTTCCTCAGCTTTCTCTCTTCAGCAGGCCCCTGGTGCTCCCCTGCTGGGGATGGAGAGGGAAGGGGTAGCAGGGAAGGCTCTCCATGAAGTTTCTTGGCAAAGCCATTGGCCTCAGCTCCCAAATGCCACAATGCTCCATGCCAGGAGTGTCCTGGCAAAGCCACATCTCCCGTGCCCTCCCACAGCAGCTTGGCTGCACTTTTGGGGAGCGAGCCCAGCATCCTGCATCCCATTCCTCCCCCCGCCAGCTGCCTCTGCAATCCCACAGGTGTTTTATGAAAAAAAAACAACCGAATCCCTCTCCTTTTTCAACACAAATGTTTTGTCTGAGGTTTCAAAACCCTCCCAAGTGTCATCACAGCCTCCGCCCCGCTGGCTCGGACCCCTCACCTACATCCTGCAGGAAAGGTGCAGATGGGCACAGCAGCCGTGCCAGCAACGCCTAAGCCGGGCTGGGATCTGTCTCTGGCTGGAAATGCACCAAGCAGAGCCTCCCTCTTTGCACTGGGACGTTCTGGCACTGGGAATGCCATCCCTGGGCTGCCAGGAAGGAGGCAGCAGCCCGGGAAGGTCCGTGCCAGGGATGGTTCAGGTTATGGAGTGCAGGGTTTTGTCTTTAGATTTAAAAAAAAAACAAAAAAACCTTGCAAAGAGCCAGGCACGGAGGTGATTTATGTTTATTTTGCTCAGTTAATAACCCGTGGCACGTCCTCCCCTGCGGCATTAGGGTGGATCAGACAAAGCTGCATTTAAATTACAACCGTGCCCGATATTTATTTTTTAATATATTTTTATGGTTGCCTTCCCCATTTATCGCGAGCTAGAAAAATGTCCTGGCTGTGCCAAGAGCTGCCTAAGAATCCTAAAGACTGAAGGGATAAATCCTTGGAGTTCAGACCCTGGAAAAGTGGGAGAGGCTCTTGAGATCTGTGTTGGAGCAGTGACACCCCTGGGCCTGCTCCACCCTGGGCCTCCCAAGGGTGACAGTGGGACCCCTCCTGCTCCTTGGGGACCCTCAGCAAGTTTTCCCAGGGGTTCTGGTGAGCCTCAGAGAGTTTTTTGGGGTGAGGGTGTGCAGTCAGTGTTGGTCAGTTGGTCAGTGCCTGCTGGGATGGGGTGTCCTGACATAATTTTGGGGTTAAAATCACCCTGTTTTGGTGCTTGTGGTGGTGTCATTCCCCAGAGAGACAAATCCATCAGCTGTGAGATCCCAACCCACTCAGGCTTAGCTTTCCTGAGGTTCTGGATGTGCCCTGAAAAGAAGTTCTCTGCAGAAGGAAAAGTACTTTTTCCCCTTTTTTTCTGCCTGGATGTGGCTCAGCTCACAGTCATTTATCCATTGTTCAGGTGCAGACTGACAGGGAACAAGTCAAATACCACCTGGATTGGTGAAATTCCTTTAATATGGAATTTAATACATTAAAATAATGAGGTTTGGCTCTGGCTGAGGGGGTTGGCAGCTGGAGATGGGATAATTCCCTGTACCCCACCTATCCCACCTTGTGGAGTTGGACAGGCCCCTCCTTGGGGACTGCAGGGCTGGACTGGACATTGCTGGAGCCTGTGAGAGGAGCAGGAGGCTGTGGAGAGAGGATTCACTCCTGCTCTTTATGTACATGGGAGGTGAAGTGTCTGGGCAGGGGAGATCCAGCAGGAAGTTTGGATGGAGACGTGGGGAGCAGGGAAATGCTGGGAATCATCCCTGCTTCAGGATGGCCTGGGCCACATCCCAGCTGTGCCCTGGGAGCCAAACTGGCTCTGAGCTCAAACAGAGGGCCCTGAGTCATCCCAGGATCCAGGAACTGGGGCTGCGGGGAAGCACCAGAGCAGGAGGCTGAGGTTTGGGGTTGGGAAAGCTGGGCTGCTCCCAGCGGGAAGGGGAGGTTTCTCTGGATTTGGGGTGTGATGGGATCCAGCCTCCCTGGGGTCTCATCCCTGTGTTAAGTCATTCCCTTGGGAATGCTCTCAAGATGCTTTCAAGTAACAGAGCAGCCAGGAGAGGCCCTTCCTTCCCCAGGAGGCCTTTCCCATCCTGGCTGGAGGTGACTTTCCCACCCTGGTTCTTCCAGGAACTCTTTCCGTGGTCCTCTGCCTTCTCTCCTCTTTCTCCCCATTTCCTTCCTGACGGAGCAACCACGGCAATCCAGAGCCATGGCAAGGCTGGCATAATGGGATGTGACATTTCTCATCACCAAAGGACTCTCAGGGTGGGGGCTGACAGGTTCCTTGGGGCACCAAACCCTGGCACGACGGTGACGGGCAAAGCGAGGGTGGGCTGGAGTGGCGCCGGCAGCCAGAGGGTCGGGGTGGCGTGGGCGAGTCGGAGCTGTTTGGGAGCATCCCAGGCTCCAGACCCAGCACCAGGATCCCCGTGGAAGGGAGCTGGGAAATGCCAGAGCTTGGGAGTGCTGGGAGCTGGCCGGGCCCTGCCCTGCTCTCTCCTGGCCTCCCTGCACACGGGGATAATTGGAGGGAGAGTTTCTCTTGGATCGGCTGCTCACTCACATGGTTTTTGTTGGAAAGCAGGACAAGCCTGGATGTTTCTGGGAGCTGGGGGAGGAGTGGTCCTCCCCACCTCTGCGGGCTTTGGTGGGGAGGAGGAAACCCCAAAACCTTCACCTTGCTCAGCGAGGACAGGGTGGAACAGATCCACATCCACCTGCAATTAGCATCCCATGCCTTTATTCCTGCTCCAGCCTCCACTCCGCTCGCACGGAAGCCGGGTTGCCATCCCAGCGGCTCTGCCCTTCCCGGGATGCTCCCCTTCGCTCCCTGAGCCAATTCCTCCATCCTGACCTCATTACAAAGATCACAGGAATTGAGGAGAACAAATCTGGGCTCCCGCTGGGCCGGCTTTGAAGCCTCTCAGCCCCGTCAGGCCCTGAGGAGCAGCGCAGGAGGAGCCCCGGGTGTTTGGGATCAGCTTCCCCCCTCGGATCATTGTTGGCTGCTTCCCGTGGGATGCAGCCCCTGCACCTGGCTGAGCCCCCTCGGTGTCCCGGGGTCCCCGGGGCCGGGTTGGGACGCGCTCCCGGCCAGGCAGGAGCAGCCCAGCCCTGCTCAGCTGCACTTCCCTGGGTCCCATCCGTCATCTGTTTGTCCTGGTCCCCTGCCAGCGATTGTGCCGATTCCCACACCCACTTTCCATAACCCTCCGTCCTCGCCTGGGCGAATCGCTTGGCGAGAGCTCGCCACCCATCCCTTTCCCCTCCTCCCCGATGGGATCAGACACGTTCTGGAGAGGGGGAAGAAAGGGAAGGGGGTGAAAAGAAAACAGAAAGATCAAGAGGGGAAACACAACGTGACTCACTGCCTTTGATTTGTTTGTGTTTATTTATTTATTCCCCCCACCCTGCGCTGCGACGTGCGAGGGCTGGCCGGGAGCTCCCAGGGAGTGTCACTCGGGGTCCAGGGCACCAGGAATGAGAGGGATAAAACTCCCCACTCCTTTGGCCACGGAAAAGATCGCAGAGAGGAGCTCCTGGCACTCGAACTGCGTGGCACAGATTTTTCAGGCCGCCCAGGTCTCTGCACGAGCATCCTGTGCCCTGCCAGCTCTCAGCACCACCCGGCACAGACCGGAGGGTGGGAATGTCTAATTCCACCTCCTACACTGTGTCCTCGGCAGGGGAAAGAGAGAAAGAGGAGATAAAAGGCTGGGAAGCTCAAATGGTGTCATTAGGAACTATTAATGCTCTCATAAAAGGGCATTAATAAAGGCGGCAGCTCATCAGTGTCCATTAGCTCCGCTCGTGGCAGGGATCTCTGGGAGCTGCCGGAGTGTGATGCTCCCCTCGCCCTCACCGGCGTCAGCAAAGGGGAGAGGGGCTGGAGGGGGGGGTTATTCCTCCTATAAACCACAAAAAAACCCAAGGAGAAAATGTCGCAGGAGCGAGCAGGGTGTCACACCCGACCCCTCCAATCCCTCCTGTGTCTCGGCAGCCGTGCCCAGAGCTCGCTCCTTGCTCCCAGGATGGCTGTTTACTATTCGAGAGGAAAGAAAAAAAAAAAAGGCAGGTTTTGGAGCGCTCATCCCGACTTTCTCCCTCCCGCCCTCTTCCTGTTCTTGCGTCTTAAAAAGGAGCTTTATCCTTTGACTCTCCCATGCCTGGGGCTAGCGAGGAACCCGCAGCATCTCGGGGCGAGCAGGCAGCCCACAGCAGCGGCCGGGGAAGCAGGGAGGAGGCCCGGCCTTTCCCGATAAGCCCCTGGCAAAGCCAGGAATAGCAGCGCGGTCCCCGCACGGGAGCGTTGCTGCCAGGAGCTGCCTTTGAAGAGCTGGGGCTGGCAGCCGGCCCGGCCGCGCCGGGAGCTCGGGATGAGCTCGGGATGAGCTCGGGATGAGCTCGGGATGCGCCGGCAGCTCCCCCCCGCCAGGCACATCTGGGGGAGCGGGCACAGCTGGAGGGCCCGGGCACATGTGCACATCTGGGCGGGGGAGGCGCGAGCCCGTGCGGGTGGGCTGGCGGTGCACATCTGGATGGGCGCTGCCGAGCATCTGCACGAGCGGGTGAGGGCATCTGGGGCACGCGTGCACATCTGGATGGTGCTGGTTTGCACATCTGGGGCACGCGTATGCATCTGGATGGCGCTGGTTTGCACATCTGAGGCACGCGTGCACATCTGGATGGTGCCGGTTTGCACAGCTGGGGCACGCGTGCACATCTGGATGGTGCCGGTTTGCACAGCCGGGGCACGCGTGCACATCTGGATGGCGCCGGTTTGCACATCTGGGGCATGCGTGTGCATCTGGATGGCGCCGGTTTGCATATCTTGGTGGCATGGGTTTGCACATCTGGATGGCACCATTTTGAATATCTGGATGGCGCCGGTTTGCACATCTGGATGGTGCAGGTTTGCGCATCTGGATGGCACAAGTTTGTGCATCTGGATGGCACCATCTTGCACATCTGGATGGCGCCGGTTTGCACATCTTGGTGGCATGGGTTTGCACATCTGGGTGGCACCAGCTTGCACATCTAAATGGCGTGGGTTTGCACATCTGGATGGCACAAGTTTGTGCATCTGGATGGCACCATTTTGAACATCTGGATCGCGCCGTTTTGCACATCTGGATGGCACAGGTTTGCGCATCTGGATGGCACAAGTTTGCACATCTGGCACCATTTTGCACATCTGGATGGCGCCAGTCTGCACGTCTGGATGGCGCCAGTTTGCACATCTCGATGGCACAAGTTTGCACATCTGGATGGTGCCGGTTTGCACATCTGGATGGCACCATTTTGCGCATCTGGATGGCACAAGTTTGCACATCTGGATGGCACCATTTTGCCCATCGGGATGGTGGGGACGCAGCAGCCCCCACAGCCCCATGTGTCCCCTCCAGCACCCCCTGGTGCTTCTCCCCTCACACCCTGCACTCGCCTTCCCCTCCCACTGTCATCCCAGGCACCCAAACCTGCCCAAAACCTTACTCATCACCCCCCACCCCCATCATCGGGGTATTTTCAGCTCCAGCTGCCAAGGTGGCCAGCCAGTGGTGGGGAGCCAAAGTCCTGGGAGCTGAGCGGGCTCTTGGCTCCCCGGTGACCTTCGGTGTGCCAGGGGCAGCTGGCAGGAGGCTGTCACTGGCCGTGACTCAGAGTGGAGCAGGGTCCTTTGGAGGGAAAGGGAAGCTTTGATCCAGGGGAGCCGAGGCACCGAACCCTGTTCCCCACATGCACTTTTGCTGGGACTTATCTGAGGCATCTTTTTTTTTGGGATAATAACTCCCAGGGCAGGTTAGGACGGAGGAACCCTGGCAGCAGAGCGTGTGTGGGCAGGACTGGAATAACGGGTGCCGTAGGAGAGGATTTACGAGCGCTGGCAGCAGCACTGGGAGGTTGGGAATGGCCTGGAATAGCACAGCAGGTCAGGGGTGAGGTGCAATGTGCGGGGCCAGGATGTGGCTGCAGCTCCCGTTATTGTCCCTTTGTCATCGATCCAGTCCCCACAGGAGGCTCAGTGTCTTGGGAAAGCCTCTCTGCTCCCAGGAAGCATCCCGGGATGGGGATGGAGAGCCAACTCCTCCAAGCAGGAGTTTCTGTTGAGAGTGAAGCCAGAGCTTTGCCATGGCAGCACTGGTGGAAATCACCCCAATCTCACCTGGAATGGACCAGGTCTCCCTAATTTCTGTGTGCCCAGCAGCACTGAGGCTTTTAACAGAGTTATTGTGGCTTTCCCGGTGTGCCACAGCCTGGATCCTTGGCCTGGATCTCCACCCCACTGGTGGTCTCTGTGTGCAGGGGCCAGCAGTGTCAGCAGTGTGCCAGGGCATTGTGGATCGAGCCCCTAAATCCCAAATATCCAGAGAAAAGTCTCGGCACCCTCCTTCCCACCCATCCCAGAGAATGGGAATGATCTTCAGAAGGAAAACACACAAAATGTTGGAAAATGAATCCGTGGGGAGAACTGGGAGGGCAGGAGAGGTGCATCCCCACGTGGGTTTCTCTGGAGAGTCCCAGTTCCATCTCACCTCCCTCTTTTTGTCCTTTCAGGGCTCGGATCTGAGGGTTGGGAAGATCAGAGGGAAGATCCTGACAAGTGAGTGCAGACCCCGAATGAGGGGATGGGAGAAGGAGCTGGCAGTGCTGGCTGGGATGGGCACACCGGGACACGAGGAGGGGACACGAGGGTGGGACACGAGGAGTTCCCCAGGGCACAGCTGTCTGAAATGGGAGCCACTTTTTTTCTAGAGGCAAAAGTGGTTTAAAAACTCCCGAGCGGTTGGAAAGGCTCCAAACCAGTGCAAAAAGAGGGGGGAGGGATAAAACCCAGAAGAAAAACACAAGATAAAAGCGAGTGAATCCCAGCAACTCCTGTGATGTTGCACGAACAAAGACCTTCAGTTCCAAACGGGCCAGATGTGGCTCGGGGAGGTCACACCCCAGGGGAGAGGGGCTGGGGGCTCACCTGGCTGCAGGTGGCCAAGTGCTGCAGGAGCTTCAGCCTCTTGTCCCGTGGTGTCACATCCTCCTGTCCCCCATGGAGGCCGAGGGGTGGCCGTGCACCCCATGGATGTCCCTTTCCCAGGGACAACCAGTCCTCTCCATCCTCACCAGCTGGAGATGCCCCAAGCCAGCTGCAGGCCCCACATCTGGGCAGCTGGGCACTGCTCCCTCCCGGCCTGGAGCACCGTGTGCACCCCAAAAACCCCCTGGGGTAGCCCAAGGGGTGCTCCCCATGTACTGGGTGGGGGGCTGGGGGGGTCTCAGGCTTGTTGCCCCCCCAGCAGGTGCCATGCCCAGGGGAGGCTGCACCCAGCAGGGCAGGGGTGCAGAGATGGGGAGGGGGATGGAGGAGAGGTCGGGGTGATGCGGGAGGTGGCGAGGGGCTGGTTTTGGGTGGGCAGAGTGGCCGCTCTGCCCATGGGACTCGTGAGCCGTTGCTGATGTGAGGGCCCACAGTGCAGGGAGCTGGGTGGGAGGGCAGATCCCGGCCTGGAGGAGGGCGGTGGGTGCCTGGTTGTGGTGGGAATTCCCTGCTCGGAGGGATGCTCAGCCCTTCTCCTCTGCATCCCAGGCTACAGCCGGCCCAAGCCCCCGCGCTACAGCGGCTACCACCGCTACCAGTTCCGCCTGTACCGGCAGCCGGCACACAAGACCATCACCCTGAGCCCCGAGGAGAAGGAGTCGCTGGGTAAGGACCCGCTGTGGCCCCGATCCCGGCCCCGAGGGGCTTTTCCAGGGCTGTGGATAACACCGTGTGTTCCAGCAGGCTGGGGGTGCTCTGGTGCAAAGGGATCCTGACGGGGGACGCGGATGAGGGGTTGCAGAAACCCTTGGGAACGGTCTGGTGACGGCCTGGCTAGCGGGATTGGAAGCAGGGAGGGAAGTGGGCTGTGAGATGGAGCCCTCGCTGGCACATCCCCCCCAGCCCCGGCGTTGCATCACCTCGGAGCAGGCGGATAAGGATCAGCCGTGGAGAAGGTTTAGCAAGGGATTGCTCAAACCTGGCTGACACAACGCCCGCCAACTCCCAGCTCCCCAACTCCCTTCACTGCCTCCTCCCAAAATCCTGCACGGCAGGGATGGAGCAGCCGAGACCCCTGAGATACTGGGGAATTGTTGCTGCTGCTTCATCCTGGGGCAGCCTTCAGACCCCCAGGGTGGGCAGGGATCCCTCCTGCCCGGTGCCAAGCGTGGGCTCCTCCCTGCCCTGCTGGAGCCCCGGCCTCTGCTGCTCACGTGGCCTCCACAAGGGAAATTCCAAAACTTTCCCAGCTGGGACCACATGAGCAGGGCTGATGGGCAGGTCAGGTCGGTGTGTCTGGGCTGCCCTGCCTGCCTCAGGCCGTGCCTGTTAACCCACACTGCACGGGGGGCTGGCTCCGGGGGGCTCTGGGACAGACCCCGACCCCCCCACCCCCGGCACGGGGCCGTGGTGTTCATCCTGGGGCCGGAGTGGGATGCGGCTGCCGCGAGTCTCCCGGCAGGTTCTCCCTGCCCGTGGCTCTGTTCTCTGCCTCATTAGCTCCACTTCTTAATGACACCACTGCTGTCACCCCCCCTGCCAGCAGAGCCAGCCCCTCATTCCTGCTCGGAGGAGGGGGCTCCGTGTTGTCCCCACATTCCCATCGCAGCTGGGAAGAGACGCCGCGACACCCACCGAGGTGTGCTCTTATTAGCAGCATTTGTGGCTCCAGCCCCCCAAATTCCACCCCCAAAGGGGTTCAGCCACCCTTGGAAGGTCCCCCAGCACCCCCCTGTCCCCAAGCCGTGGCGTGGCCGGGCATTCCCCAGCTGGGGCTGTCTCCAGCCCCTCCGAGTTTCCCAGCCCTTCCTGCACTTCCTGGGAAAGACCCAGCGGATTTTTTCCACAGCATCCGATGCTCAGGCATCGTTTGTCAGGCAGCTGTGGGGTCTGGCGGGGGCTGCTGTTTAAGGAGTTGGTTGAAGGTTATTTTTAACCATTTCCTTGCTGCATCACATCCTTGGCCTGTCCAGGCAGTGCTGCTGCATTGAGACACCGACAGCCCATCATCTTTATTCCCAAGGAATGAGCCCTAAAAGCAGCCAAAGGATGAGATTTTGGTGTCTCAAGGGTTTTAAATAAATCCATCCCTGAGGCAGTGGGATGGATCCGCTGGTGCATCCAGCCCTGCATGGCTGAGCCCTGCATGGCTGAGCCCTGCGGTGCAAAGGCAGCGCACGGGGGAGAGGAGCAGACACTTCCAGCAGAAGGTGCGGACAAGGAGGGAGTGACCCCAATCCCAAAGGATCCTGGATGAGAACCCAGCCCGCTCCTCCACGGCTCTGCCTTGCTCCTCTCCTGCAGCCGAAGCAGGGCGGCTTCTCCCGGCGATGCCGCAGGCACAGTTCGCATCCTTGCTCGGAATTTCCCATCTTATTTGGCCTCAAATGAACCCCTCCTTGCTGCTTTTACTCTGTCCTACCTCCGGTGACAGCAACGTCTCTGTTTCACCAAGGATGGGGACACCCAGCATCACCAGCCCCGGAGAGGGGACATGTCCTGACCGGGCACAGGGAGCGGCGCTGGCCCATCCCAGCCTCGGGATGCCTCCAGTGCTGCATCCCTGTGCCGGGCATCCCTCCCTCGGGCAGAGCTGAGCCCCACCAGAGCGTTTCTGCTCGGCTCCTGGCAGGAAATCCCCTCCTGGCACGGGATGTGTTTTGGAGGCCACACCAGGCAAGGTCGCGGGCCAAGTGTGGCCGAGGAGGGGAGGTGGCAGTGCCAGGCGGGATGGCAGGAGCCCGGCCGGAGCCTCCAGAAGAGGGCACTAAACCAGGGCCTGCCCGCGTCGCCTGTCCCTGCTCCTGGAACAGATCCCTGGGAATTTAAACCACGAGGGGCGACGGCGAGTGGGGAAAACAAATCCGTGTTTCTTCTCCTTGCCTGGGTGCTCAGAGGGAGCGAGGACGTTGCCACGGTGGCTGCAGTGCCCACCCTGCCGTGGGGATGTCCCGGTTGGGATGGCACCGATGGGCACAGCTCGGGTGCTGGAAGGGCTGCAGGACCTGGACACGTCCCCCTGTCACTCGTGGCAATGTGGAAATCAGTTGTTTACAGCCGAGGTGTTTCTGCAGGGCAGCTCTTGAGCAAAAAAATTGTTTCATCAGGAAAAAAAAGCCTCCCTGATCCTTCCCCATGAGGGTTTCTGCTCAATCCCGGCACCAGCTGACTCTCTGTGAACTTGGGCAAATAACTCAGAGCCTCACTTTCTCCTCTGGAGTGTGATTCACTTCAGTTTTTGGCAGTGCCACTGAACTGTCACCGAGCACCGGCTCTGTTCTCGCTCAGGACCGAAGGTGGGGACATTTGGGGTGTCCCCACGGCTCTTCCTGCCACTCACCCCACTTCCCTCGCAGCCAGGAGTGTTACAAGCCGTGGTTGTGTTTTGGGGAGATGCAAGATAATAATTTGTGGTCTCTGAAATGTCACAGCCGCCGTCGCATCCCGAGGCGGCCGCGCTCGCCCCGGGCTCTCGATCCACGGGAAATCCCTCAGCCAGGGGGAATTCGGGCACCCACCAGACCCCGGCTGTGGTGCTGGGGGATTGAAGTTCTCCCCCTCCCCCAGCTTTCATCGAGGGGGATCTTTAATTAGCACAAAATCTTGAGGCTTAATTGCACCTGAGTACGTCCCTCTGCTTCCAGCTCCGGCGAGCTGGGGAGATGCTCTGGCATCCCCAAAGCCCCTCCTGCCCCGGACAGATGTTTTACAGCTGGGAATGGATTTTTTTTCCTCCCAGAAACTTTGCCTGCGGGAAACAAGAAGTGCTTTGGGGAGCAGGGAGCGGGATGAGCCCGGCCTTGGGGAGCAGGGAACGGGATGAGCCCGGCCAGCCGCCCTCCCTGTGGCTCCACGTCCCTCTCCAGCTCCCAATTGGGGCCGCGGCATTGACTCATGAACCGACCTCGTGCGCCTCCAATCCGATCCACCCAGCTGGAAAATCGGGTTGGACTGGGCCCCGGCGGGGAGGGAAAGGCTGCGGCTGGGACGGGAGGCGGCGAAGGGCTGCGGGGAGAGCGCGGTGCCGGCCCCAGTCCCCGGGTGTCACTTAATGGTGACCAAAGCAGCTGCCGGCCTCCCGCCCACCTCCGCTGGGACATCATTAATCTTGGCAGAGAAGCATCAGGGCTCCCATCAGGAGAACATTGCCGCTGATGAGGCTGATAAATTACAGCCGGGGGGCCGGGGGAGGAGGGGGACCGGCGTTTGGGGGGTGGGCAGGAGGCAACGGCAGCGCTGGGAAACCTCCGGGCTCAGAGGGATGCTGAGCTCCCCGAGCCCAGCGCTTGCCTCGTGCCTCAGTTTCCCCATCGGGCGCTCCGGGCTCAGGCGGCCGCGCACGTGTGGGTGTCAGCGGGCACTCCTCTTCCTCCGGCGGGTGCTCAGATAAGGGCCGAGTGGGATGATTTAATCCTTTGGGAAATGAGCTTGAAAACGGACCAAGCCACGGATGAAATGCCGTATTGTTGCGGCTGGGAGAGGGGACGGTGGCACCGCGACCTCGGCTCCCCGGCCGGCCCCCTGCTCCCTTCCCGGCTCCGTGATGCCAGTGACTCAGAGTCCCCAGCCCTGCGAGCCAGCCGGGGTGATTTGGGATGGCTGGCACAGGGATGTCACCCTGTGCCGGGAGTTGGTCACGCCGGGATGAGGCGCCCGCTTTGGGGATGCAGCCGAGGGGGGTTGGATTGGTGTAGGGGGACCCGGACCCCCAAATCCGGCATCCCCCCGGTGCCTCCCCCCCTGTGCCACATCCGCGGCTGCCCCGGGGCTTTCCCTTGCCCGGCGTGCCGGGCACAAGCGGTGCCAGGGCAAGTAGGAAAGTAGGTCAGGAAAAGCCCCGGCCCCACACGCGGGGCGAGGGCCGGCACCGGCAGCCCCGCAGAGGCTCTGCCTCCCCCGGCTCCTTTCATCCGCGCCCCTCCGGAGCCTCGGCGAACATCAGTGACAGCTCCAGCACCCCTGGGAGTCGGGGGTGCCGCGTCTCGCTCTCACCCCGGTCCCCCGTGGCAGGGGCTGCTCTCTCCCGAGGTTTTCCAAGCGCTTTGAAACCCTCCGGATGAAAGGCACCCGGCAAAGGCTGCGGGCGCAGCGGGAGCGGCCCCTCCCGAGGCTCCTTCCCCTGGTGCCACCTTCCCCGGGACCCCCAGCGCGGAGGGGGTTGGGCTGAGACCCCGAAGTGAGGAGCTGCCCTTCCTGCCGAGGTGGAACTGGGGGATGGAGGTGCTTGTGGATCTGCGTCCCGGCTGGCAGCGACCCCAGGACATTGGGGCCGTCCCAGCTTGGTTTGGGTCCTCGGAGGGTGGCAGGGGGGACACCGGGGACCCTCCAGCAGCAGCCTGATGGATTCCAGCATCTCATCCCGGCTGGAATGCGGCGGGCAGGGTCCTTCCCGAGCTTCCCGTGAGCTGCTGGAGAGTCCCAGCCACGTCCCCTTGCAGCTCCGGGAGGTCACAGGGTGCGGTGCCGTCACCGCGAGAATCTCCAGAGCTTATTTTGGAGCTCCGAGCCCGAGGTGGGGAGCAGGTGGGAGCTGCAGCAGCTCCCTGAGCCGTCACCGCCCCACGCAGGTGATGCAGCAGCTCAGGTTTTGCTCAGCACTTTTTGCAAGAGCAAAGGGGACGTTCTGCTCCGGTCGGGGCTGAGATGTGACAGCAGATAAGGGCTGCCAGGAGGCCTCGTGACATTAAAGAGCAGCCAGGAAGAGGACGGGTTTCAGATAAACAACTGGGCCCCTTTCCCCGGTGTCCCACAAGGAGGGGCAGCGTGAGCTGGTTGGGTGCCAGGGAAAGCCCCTCCGGTCACAGCAGGATGCTCCACAGCCACCAACCAAACCCAGGCTCGGTGCCTGACCCTGGCAGGGCACAGGGGGGATTTCTGGCCCACTGGGGCTGGGTGTGAGGGAATTCCTCCTGCCCTTGGCCCTGGAGAGGGTTTCCCTGCCTCCTACGTGGGAAAAGCCACAGCTGGAATGCAGCACAAGCTGCCCCCAGACCTGTGGGATCCTGGGCTCAGGGCAGAGAGCGAGGGACAAGGGTCAGGAATGAGGAACCCCCTTGGTGGAGCAGCAGCTCAGTGCCAGTGAGGGGGACTGGGAATGTCCTGTGATGCCCCCGGGGGGATTTCCAGCCAGGCCACCCCCAGAGGGGGACTGGTAGGAAGCCGTAGGAAGGTTTGCTCAAATGTCAGGGGGCAGGAGAGGAGCCACCCCCGTGTGCCCCCGGGACACTCAGAGCATCCCCGTGACTCCCCACTGTCCCCAGGGCCTCCCTGGGTGTGCAGGATGGGGTTTGGGGCAGAGCAGCAGCCACACAGGGCTGCTCCCCTCTCCAGCCTGGCTCTCACCCCCTCTTCCTCTCTCCCCAGGCTCCTGGGACTTGAAGGATTTCGTGGAGAACTTTCATCTGGGCTACCCCGTGGCCTCGACCCAGTTCCTCACCAAACACTACGAGGATTAACTCCGGCCATGCCTCCCTTGCCCTGCACATCCCCACACCTCAGAGCCACCTCTGCCTGGAGCAGAGGGGACCCCAGGACACCCCGAGGATGAACCCACCCAGCCCAGACCCACAGCCCCAACCCTTCCACTCCCAAAGCCAAGTTGTCTTTCCCTCTGGGGAGCGTGCCAAGAGCTGCCCCAGCTCGCCTGGGTATCCCAGGAATTCTGGCATCACCCCTTCTCCTCCCTCCACCCCATTTCTAACCTGACCCCCTGCATGTCCCCCTGGCACTTTGGGGACTTCAGTTTGATGCCTGCAGCTTCCCAAATAAAATTTGGATGGCGCACACAGGGCTGTGGGTGGCAGTGAGCACTGGGGCAGGGCCAGCACCGGGTTAATCCGGGATTTTGGGATCTGCATGGGATGGGCAGACCCCTGTGGGTGATGGGAGCAGGGGGTGGCCAGCCTGACCCTCGTGATCCCAGGAACACCCAGGAGGGGACAGGGACAGTGGTGCCTCTCCAGGGGTCCCTTGGTGGCACCGCGTGGGAACTGGGCACGGAACCGGGCACTGCCCCTGCCCTGCCTTTGCCCTCAGCCCGTTTCTCTTGGAAAGCAGAACCAAAATTAAAGCATAAATCAGCAGAGCTCTGCCTACTGGCCATTTAGCCGGACCTCTCCTTTAATTAGCTCCTTAATTAGGCTTTCATCTAAGACTCAGTTTTCTCTGAGGCTGGGATTCACCCGCCTGCAGGTCCTGCTTGGAGCACATCCCGGTGTCTGAGCTGTGACAAAGCTGCCTCTGTCCTGCCCATGGCCTGGGACAATCTTCCCCTTGGAATAACCACGGGGAGCAGGACCCCGGGACATTCTGCAGGTGGGGGAAACTGAGGCAGGAGGGAATGACTGGCTCAGGGCTGCACAGGGAGGCCTTGGATGCTTCAGAGGGGTTGTGGTGCTGTGGTTGCTGCCTCTCAGCTCTGCATCAGTGCCTGGGTCTGGAACAGAGCAACCTGATCCTGAAAAAACAGCTCTGTGCCATCCTGCTGGTCACCTTCCCTGGATCCCCAGCAGTGAGAGTGGATTTCAGTCCTGCTTGGGGGTTAAATGTGGATTTCAGTGCTGCACTGAGGGGTTAAATACAGATTTCAGTGCTGCACTGGGGGGTTAAATGTGGATTTCAGTCCTGCACTGAGGGGTTAAAGATGGATTTCAGTGCTGCACTGGGGGGTTAAAGGTGGATTTCAGTCCTGCACTGGGGGGTTAAATGTGGATTTCAGTGCTGCACTGAGAGGTTAAAGATGGATTTCAGTGCTGCACTGGGGGTTAAACACAGATTTCAGTGCTGCACTGAGGAGTTAAAGATGGATTTCAGTGCTGCACTGGGGGGTTAAATGTGGATTTCAGTGCTGCACGGGGGGGTTAAACACAGATTTCAGTCCTGCACTGAGGGGTTAAAGATGGATTTCAGTGCTGCACTGAGAGGTTAAAGGTGGATTTCAGTGCTGCACTGGGCGGGGTTAAAGGTGGATTTCAGTCCTGCACTGAGGGGTTAAATGTGGATTTCAGTCCTGCACTGAGAGGTTAAAGATGGATTTCAGTCCTGCACTGGGGGTTAAACTTGGCCGGGACTTTCCCTCCAGGAAGTGACTCTTTGCCTCAGAGGGGCTGGGTCCTGCAGAGCTCGTGTCCCCCCCTCCAGGAAGGCTCAGGACATCCAAGAGGGATGCAGGAGCAGGATCCCAGCTCGCCCTGGGCACACGAGGCTGGGTGAAGCTGCAGGAGCCGGCGGGAAGGAAAGCAGCAAAAAAAGGAAGCTGGGTAACACCACAACCCAGGGAAAAAAAAACACGAGCCCCACTGCCACCGGCACTAAGATTAGCAGCAGAGGAAATGACACTGTGAGATGTCATGGAAGTCTGCTAAAGTTGGATTTCTTCTTTTTCTATCCCTGCCCTCGGAGCAGGGTGTAATTGGCCCGGCAGGTCGGAGCTAGGCCCCGCTGTAAATGAGAGGTCACAGCTCTGCTGACATCCTGCAGCCAAACTCCATCCCCCTTCCCTCCCTGCCCTCAGCTCCTCGTGGCTCCTTGGGGTGGTTATTTTTGGTGGAGAAAAGGCAATCGGATGTTTATCCTTCTAGGAAATTGTCACCGTCATTGCTGGGTTTTGTTGGGGATGGGAGGGGTTGGATGCACAGGGCTGAGCCAGGATTGGGATCCCAGGATGAGGATGGGGATGGGGAATGGAAAAGGAAATGGGGATGGGATGGAGAATGAGAATGGGGATGACCTTGAAGGGCCTGGAGTGATCCCCTGCCCTGTGTGACACCGATGGGATGGGAATGGGATGGGGAGGGGAAATGGGGACGGGGACAGAGCCTGGGGATGGGCAAACATGGGTGGATATGAGGGTTAGGATGGGATGGACATGGAGATAAAATGGGGATGGGATGGGATAATGGGATGGGATGGGATAATGGGATGGGATGGGATGGGATGGGATGGGATAATGGGATGGGGATGGGATGGGATAATGGGATGGGAATGGGGAGGGGAAATGGGGATGGGGACAGAGGCTGGGGATGGGCAAACAGGAGTGGATATGAGGGTTAGGATGGGATGGACATGGAGATAAAATGGGGATGGGATGGGATGGGATGGGATGGGATGGGATGGGATGGGATGGGATGGGATAGAAATGGGAATGGGGATGGGAAATGGGGATGGGGACGGAGGCTGGGGATGGGCAAACAGGAGTGGATATGAGGGTTAGGATGGGATGGACATGGAGATAAAATGGGGATGGGATGGGATGGGATGGGATGGGATGGGATGGGGTGGGATGGGATGGGATGGGATGGGATGGGATGGGATGGGATGGGGATGGGGATTGACAGAGGGAACGAGGATGAGTATGGGGATGGAGAATGGAAAAGGAAATGGGGATGGGATAGAGAATGAGAATGGGGATGACATTGAAGGTGGGGATGGAGACAGATGGAGATGATGGAGATGGAGATGATGGAGATGGGGATGATCTGGGCCAGGAATCTGCCCAGGTGGCTGCAATATCCCTGTGGTGGGATAACCACAGCTGTGACACAGCACCAGGCATGGTGGCCTCAGGTCAGGCCCTTGGGCCCACTCAGGGCTGCAAACGCCGCAGCCTCGGGCAGCCCCGAGCCACAAACTCTCACTGGGATGCACACGAGGCCTCTACAGCGTGGAAAATATTAATTGTGGTTTTCTGGTTTGCTTTTTGATTATTTAGAAAGAACGAAGGGAAGAAATCGGGAGGAAGCCGTGTACAGTCACTTGGTGCTGGCCCCACCCCCTTTATCTCTCCTTCCATTCGCTCACCGCCGGTGCGAGAGAGAAAAGAGAAGCTGAGCCTCTCTGCTGCCTAAATGTAGAAAGTTTTGCTTCTAAATCAGTTTGTGATGGAAAGGAAACACGTCACGTCCCTGGGGAAGTGGCTGGTTTTGAGCAGCCACAACCCCAGCGCCGAGCGCTGCAATGGAACAGCCCAGCACTGAAATAGCTCCACGCTCTGTTATTGTCACCCAGAGAAGTTTTTTTTCACTGTCTACGGGTGTCATTTTTAGCCTCCAGAGGAAGTTTTATTTGTATTTGTCACCTCGACTTTCCACTGTCGTGGCTTCGTGACTGTTTCGTGTGAAGGGCCGGGAGAAAACAGAGTGGGGTGAGCTCAGGTGTGGGGTCAGAGGGGTGAGAGGTGGGACCTGCAGCACCAGTGCCGTGTCCTGGGCATTCCAGCACGGATTCACCAGAGCCCAGCTGAATTCCAAGGCCACCAACCTTTGGAAACACAGAGTCCCCAGGATTTGGGGGGACTGTGAGCTGAGCTGAGCCCAGGCATGGCTCTGAGATGGACACAGCCCCCCTTTGCTCCCCCAGGATGGGGCTCTGAGCTGGGTTTGGGTGCTCCCAGCCCCTTCCCAAAGCAAACCCACCCACTCCATGGGATGACTGAGGGAGAGGAGGACTTGGGAGTTTCAAAAAATAATAAACTCGTGAAAATTGAGTGCTCCTGGTGAGCAACAGCAGCGCCCAGCAGCACATGTGGGGGGTGTTCCTTCCCAAAACTGGGCTGGAGGCCAGGAGAAGCTCGTGCTAAACACGATCCCGAAGTCAACGGCAGAACAATTACCTATTTTTAATAATCACTGAAATAATTACTGAGAGAAAGTCTCAGCCCCTGGCTCAGGGGGAGCAGGCCTGGATCTGGTGCAGAGCAGGAGGGATCTCCCCTGCGCTGGCACCACCCTGGGAAAACACGGATTTAAGGCCGGGGGTGTCAAGGAGCAGGGACCAGGGGACACCCCTGGCACCCCCAGAGCCTCGGTGGCACCGAGGGACAACGCAGCTGCTGGCAATGCCAGGCAGCAGCTCCCCCTCAGCCGGGGACTTGCTCAAGAAGGGATTAGCAGGATCAGCTGATGATGATCTAAGCGCATAACTATATCAACCTGTGAATTAATTACTGATATCTCACACCTCGGAGCGCCTCTATCTGCACATCTCTGCACTCCTCAAGCGTTCCCTGAGCTCAGCCCGGCTGCACCCCCCGGGAAATAGGTCAGGAGGGATAAATCCCCACGTGCTGCTGGGGACGAACAGCGCTGCCCGATTTGGGAGCCGACGTGGGAGAATCCCCCGGGCAGCTGAGCATCACCAGCCCCACGGGATGCTGAGGCACCCAGCTCTCCACGTCAGCCACGGGGTGGGCGAGGCTGGGATGATCCAGTGAGGTGCTCCCACCCCTCATCCTCGTGCTGGGGACACACAAAGCCCCCCCAGGCTGGAGGTCCCCTCGTGCCACCGGGATGGGGGTGGGAGCCTGGGCTGGGAGCCGGTGCTTGGCTTTGCTGCTCCAGGAGTCGGCAGCCGGGCGGGCCCTGGGAGAGGCTCCTGGGCCGTGGCAGGAATTTAGGGCTCCTGAAGTAAATAGGGAAGGCAGGCAAGGTGAGGACAGGGACTTATCCCCACCTCTGTGTCTGTGCCGGCGCCCAGAGGGGACCGGCAGGCAGCAAGGGGCACACGGGCTGGTCCTGCAGTGGTAATTTCATTAGTTAGCAATAATTCATTATTATTTGGCCTCCAAAATGCTGTATAATGTCAGATGAGCTTTGTGGGGCTGTCTGGGGGCCCAGGACCCTGTTTGAGCTGGTTGGATTTGGGGGTCCTGAACTCCCATCCCACTCACTGGGGCTGGACCATTCAGCCAGGCTCTGGAAGCACCCTGGGATGCAAATTCCAGCTGTTCCTGCGGGAAAGGAGCAGCTCAGCTGTGCCTAGAGACGCTGCCAGGCATCTCGGGATGAGCACTCAAGGGATGCTCAGTGGGGAGAAACTCAGCCTAGGTTTTGTTTCCTCTTTCAGCTGCTCCCCGAGTCGGTTTGGGCTGGGTTTGGAAGCTCCCAGCCTCTCCCACTCCTCCAGGAGCCACGAGCACCTTCAGATGTGGTTTGCCCCAAAACGCTCCTGGGTAGAACAAAACCAAACCAAACCAAAGCATTTTTGATACGGTGGTCCCAGCCCACCAGCTCTGCTCCTGCCCAGGAGCTGCCGTGCCCGGGCGCTGCCTGGCGCTGCCCTGTTTATCCCAGCTGGCTGCGGGATGAGGCGGATGCCTCCGGGCTTTGCATCCCAAGGTGTGGTGGAAAGAGCCGGGTGGCTCTGCCAGCCGCCCCTGCTGCTCCCCGGCCAGCGCGGACGGACTCGCCCCGCGGCCCCGGCCCGGCCTGTCCTCACTTGTCGGCAGCTCTCGCTTCCCATTCCCTGCCCGCAGCCCCGCGGGTCCTCAGCCAACCTCCCATTTCCTCATTGCTAGGAAATGGCGAATTCCCCCCGGGCTGGTTTCAATGGCTCACGGATCCCTCGCCTTTGGCCTCTCCCCAGTTTCTCCTGCGCAGCCCTCGGGAGCAGCGCTTTTTCCCAGGCACACAACCTCTGGAATTCTCTGTCTGGGAGCCCATCCCTCTCCTCACAGGGGATCCCCTCACGCTGGATTCACCCCTCACCAGGCACCGAGCCCATTTTCTGTCGGGGGCAGCCGATCTGGGGGGCTCTGACGTTCTTCGCTCCTCTCCGTCAGGGAATCGCTCACGTCTCCAGAGTGTTTTGTCATGGCACAGCTCTGGGAGCTCTGATTCCTGTGGCCGGTTCCTCTTCTGTTTCTTGGTTTCACACTAGAAAAAAACCTTTGTGGTCCCTCTCTGCCAGCCCCTCGTGGGGTCACTCCAGGGCTCCTGCCTGGGGCCACCACGCCGAGGTTGCTGCTGGTCCCATAAAATCATTCTTGGGTTTGCAGCCACTCTGTGCCTGATGCCTGGCTGGAATCCCGTCCTTCCCACCGGTGCTGCTCCCTCGAGACCACTTTCACTCCAGACCTACTCTGCAGTTTTCCTGCTAATCAGCTGTCTCCTTATCTCCAGGTCACACTGCACCAGCTGCCACCGCTATTGTTCCCCAGCTGGATAATAACAGGAAAGGCTTGGAAAACCAGACCTGTGTCGGACTCAGATGACCCAGAGGTTCCCAGCTCCCCCAGCGCACTCAGCAGCTCCTTGGAGTCACCCACCCACCCCTGGGAGCAGCGGGAAGTTGTGGGATGCTCTTTGGGAAAGCCTCCCCCCCAGAGCACCCCGAATGCTCCTGCAGGTGCATCCCTGGGCCTGCAGCCATGTCCCAGGGCTGTTCCCTGCAGGAACCAACCCCGGCCACCCAGAACCCATTTCCCAAGATCAGCAAGATGTTTGGAGCTCTGCTCCAAAGGGCTTTTCCTCCCCATCCCAAGCTTTTCATGCTGCTGCCACACAGGGTGAGGCAGGGCTGAGCCCTGTCTTGCCACGGGGGAAACTGAGGCAGGAAAGGGCTTCCCACAGCCACCCACAGTGCTCCCATGGTTCCCCCCACCAGCCACCCTGGGGTTTGGCTTATTGGGATCCATCCTTTGGGATCAGCCCAGGGACACCCCAGGGCAGCGAGTTCTGCCTGTGGGTGCCTTCCTCCCCTGCAGGAGGAGGGAGATGCCCATCTCCTTTTCCAACAGGGAGACGCCCATCTCCTTTTCCAGCAGGGAGATGCCATCTCCTTTTCCAGCAGGGAGATGCCATCTCCTTTTCCAACAGGGAGATGCCCGTCTGTCTCCTTTTCCAGCAGGGAGATGCCCATCTCCTTTTCCAGCAGGGAGATGCCCATCTCCTTTTCCAGCAGGGAGATGCCCATCTCCTTTTCCAACAGGGAGATGCCATCTCCTTTTCCAACAGGGNAGGGAGATGCCCATCTCCTTTTCCAACAGGGAGATGCCATCTCCTTTTCCAACAGGGGGATGCCCATCTCCTTTTCCAGCAGGGAGATGCCCATCTCCTTTTCCAACAGGGAGATGCCATCTCCTTTTCCATGCATATTTCAGTGCGAGTGTTTCCGAATATTTCCGGAGGAGGAGGAGGGTGTGGAGTTTTCACAGGCAAATCAGGAAAACCAAGGTGAGGCAGGAGAGGGCGTTGGGAAGGACGCAGGCCGTGCCAGGAGGGGTTGGTCCGGGATCAGGAAGGCTGCCCACAGTTTCTCCCGGCTGAGGTTCTCTCTGCTCGAGTTTGGCCTGAAACGAGGATTTCCCACGCCCAACAGCAACGGAGAAAGTTTCTCCTCGCCCAGAAATTATGGATTACCCTAAATCCCATCCCTGCCAGCGCTGAGCATCTTTCATGGCCAGGCCACGGGATGCTCAGAGAATAAACTGCTGCTGGTGCAGCCACATCTGGGCAGCTGCTGATTGCCAGAGGGAACCGGCAGCCCTGAAGTGCCACATCAGCTCGGTACTTGCAAACAGAACAGAACTCACAGCCCTGAAGAACCCACCGCGGCTCGATCAGATGCCCCCGCGATGCCCACCCCGTGGTTTGGGTGGCTCGGGGTGTATTTTCTTCCCTCTCCAAGCCGCTCGAGAAGAGTTTGCGATGTCGACCATCCAGGCAGCCGCCTACACACGCGGCCCTGGCGCAGTCGAACCCCGGGGGTAGGAGGCCGGTGACCTTTCAGGTCCCCACCAGCCACACTCTGTTTACGACTCTGTGACCTTACCAGCCCCAGATCTGCATCTGCAGCGAATCCAGGGGCTGGGGAAGGAAAGGCTCCGTGCTCTGGTGCGTGCCTCAGGCTCCGTGTGTGAGCATCCTTTGTAATCCAGGATGAGGTGACAATGACGGTGATCATCGCCATCATTACAGATGATCCCTCTCTCCCTCTGAGGAATTAAAAGCCTGAAACCCAGACCTGCGCACCGTGTGGAGCTTTCCAGAGCTCCTGAGACACTCATCAGGGCCGTGATGAGCACTTGGTGATGTCCCCCAGCCTTCACGGCTCAGCTCTGTCCATGTCAGCCCCAGCGAGGTTTGGGGAACGAGCAACCCCGTCCCTTCAGCCTCACCACAGGGCATGAAAACCGGCCTCGTGTTCCCCTCCCTGTAAGTACAATTAAGCCGTCATTAATTAGGTGAAAAACCCTGACGAGTTCCCCTTTTCGAAGCCCGGGGGTCCCCCGAGGATGCGCGGCTGGCCAGGGCAGCTGCAGCGCTCCCGGCACCTGAATCGGGGCCCGGTCGGTCACAAGACCGAGAGGAGCGGGGAGAAGCCACCCGTCAGGTGACAGCACCCAGGGGGACACGGCCCCGAGCCCATGGGGGCCAGCGGGGTTTTGGGGATGGGGTGTGGCTGCTCTCGGCATCACAGAGACCCCGAGGGGGGATCGGGGTGGGGGCAGAGGGAGCTGGGGGCTCTCCTGGCTGAGGGGGAGCTGCCAGCACTCGGGGGGGTGTCCCAGGGACCGGACACGGTGGGACATCGTTAAATAATGTCACGGTTTGTCACAGCTCCCGCACAGGCTGCGGTGAGGTGAGGGGGGATGGGGCAATGCTGGCGGGGGACACTTCCAGTTGGGGAGGGATGGCGGCATTCCGTGGGATTCTGGAACGGTTTGGGTTGAAAGGGACCTTAAATCCCACCCAGTGCCACTCCCTGCCATGCCCAGGGACACCTCCCACTGTCCCAGGCTGCTCCAACCTGGCCTTGGGCACTTTCAGGAATCCAGGGGCAGCCACAGCTTCTCTGGGAATTCCAGCCCAGCCCCTCACCACCCTCACAAGGAAGAATTATTTACCAATATCTCATCTATCCCTGCCCTCTGGCAGTGGGAAGCCATTCCCTGTGTCCTGTCCCTCCATCCCTTGTCCCCAGTCCCTCTCCAGCTCTCCTGGAGCCCCTTCAGGCACTGGAAGGGGCTCTGAGGTGTCTCTGGAGCCTTCCCTTCCCCTGGTGAATATTCCCAGCTCTCCCAGCCTGGCTCCAGAGGTGCTCCAGCCCTCAGAGCAGCTCCATGGCCTCTTCTGGAGCCATTCCAGCAGCTCCACGTCCTTCCGGTGCTCCCCAGACCTGGACCCAGCACTGCAGGTGGGGTCTCACCTGAGTGGGGTGGGGGGGAAAACGCGAATGAAGCACGGAGACCAGCAGTGATTATCCAGGTTACTGAAACATCCGGATCGGGATGGGGTTCACACGAGGCAGGTGTGTGGGATGGTGAAATAAAAGTGAAACCTCTCAGCTGCAGACTCCATCCAGCCTGGGCTGTAATTTAAAACCATCCAGAGCATCCCAGGTGAGACTTTCTCTATTTTTTTTCCCCTCCCGCTGAGTAAAGAACTCAGCTCGGGATGCTCCGACCCATTAAGCTGAGCTGTAACTAAGCCAGTCCAACCCCCATGCGGCCGTTTCCGTGCCAGTCTAAGTCTGCCTCGGTTTATTTTGGCTTAAGGCCGTTCCCAATCAAACCGCTGTCAGTGCCTGAGCCGTCCCGCTCTCACCAGCCGGGTTTAGCGGCAGGTCCTTATGACTCAGGAGCTTTAAACCCAGCCTTAAACCCCACCACGAGGGTTTGGGGTGCACCCACAGCCCCAGCCGCCCCGATTGGGCAGGAAACAGCTGCATTCCCAGCGGGAAGCAGGTGCCACTCGTGTCAGGGGAGGTTGCCAGGTGTGCATTCCACACCTGTGTCACCGTCACCCTTGGGGGGCAGACACCCGCCCGGGTCGGTGGGAGCCCAGCATGGGGCAGGCACTCGTGGGGATGCGGAGTTTTCCAGCGCAGGGCGAGGCGCTGCTGGCTCCGGCGCAGGAATTCCCTGCGGGACCCTCACCCGTGGGTGCCCATCAGGCTGAGCAAACCCGCACCCCCTGCTATAAACCGGGAGGAACTGGGTGGTGTTGGTGTTACCGGTCACAATTAACGGTTGTGGGGCCTTTTAATTTCAGGGGGGGGGTCCCTGTTCGGACCTGCGGGGCCGTGGGAGCCGGACACGCAGCGGGGGCCCCGCAGCATCCCCGGCGCTGCGGCTGCGGCCGAGCTCCCACCGTGGGAATGCGGTGGCGGGGAAGGACGGGGGGCACTCCTGGGGGACGGAGATGTCGGCAGGACCCCCGTCCTCACCCCCGCGGGTCGGGGCGGTGCTGCCCGGGGGGGGCGCGGGCCATGGATCCCCCTCCGCGCCCCGCGCCCGCCCCGCACCTCGGCAGCGCCGGGGGCGCCGGAACCGGCGGCCAAAGAAGGGAGCGGAGGCGGGGCCGGATCCAGGCCTTGTATGGCGCTTCCCCTCGGCCGCCCGCCCGCCGCCGCCCCGCTCCCCCCCC
>JACBWW010000149.1:34758-87793 GCA_020086605.1 Lanius collurio | reverse complement strand
GGTTTAACTCCACCCTCTCCCGCCCCATTTCCAGCCTTTGCACCGAAATCGGACGAATTTCAGGGTCTTCTCCCCGCGCGCCTTGACCGTGACGTCACGCTCCCTCCCCCGTGTGACGTCACGCCCCCTGCGTGGCGTCACGGCGGCGCGCGGCGGGGTGAGCGCTCCCGGAAGGGGCGGGGCCAAAAGCGGCGGCACTTCCGGGAGCGGCGCGGGGCGGCGGGGGAGGATGAGCTGGTGAGTGCCGGGGCACCCCCGGGGCACCCCCGGGACCCCGGAGCGGGGCAGGGCGGGGGCTCCGGGAGCGCCGGCACCGGGAGCGGGGCAGGGCGGGGGCACCGGGAGCGCCGGTACCAGCAAGGCCGGGAGCGGAGGAGGGAACCGGGACTGCTGGCACTGGTCCGCCCGGTCCCCGCTCCTCACCTTGGGGACTGCGGCTGAGGAGGAGCCGGGGGTGGTCCCGGAGCGGGCCCCGGTGCTGAGCGGTTTTGGCCCGCTGGGAGCTCCGGGGGAGGCCCTGGAGGGGAGCCGGTGCTGCCAGGGCTTCTCTGGGTGTGGGCCCTGGATGCGGCCCCGGTGGAGTTCACGGTGCTGGCCTGGCTTTGCCCGGTGCTGGCCCTGGCTTGGCCCGGCGCTGGCCCTGGCCTGGCCCGGCGCTGGCTGGGCTTGGCCCGGCGCTGGTCTGGCTTGGCCCGGTGCTGGGCCTGGCTTGGCCCGGTGCTGGGCCTGGCTTGGCCCGGTGCTGGTCGGGCTTGACCCGGTGCTGGCCTGGCTTGGCCCGGTGCTGGGCCTGGCTTGGCCCGGTGCTGTCCTGCCTTTGCCTGGTGCTGGCCTGGCTTGGCCCGGTGCTGGGCCTGGCTTGGCCCGGTGCTGGGCCTGCCTTGGCCCGGTGTTGGCCTGGCTTGGCCCGGTGCTGGGCCTGGCTTGGCCTGGCGCTGGTCAGGCTTGTCCCAGTGCTGGCCCCCACAGAGTCTCCAGTGCTGGCCAGGGGTGGCCTCGGTGCTGGGTGTGGAGCTGGCCTGGAGTGGGCCCTGGTGCTGGCAGGGCTTGTCCTGGTGGAGCCCCTGGAACTGGCCCTGGTGGGGTCCCCGGTGCTGTCCCGGTCCTGGCCGGGTTTGTCCCTGCTGTCCCTGCGGTCACCCACACGGGTGTGCAGCCCTCACACCCCTCACCTGTGCCCCCCACAGCCCCCCTGACCCCTTTGCCCCCTCCCAGCTCCTCCCTGCCCCGTGGCCCCGCTGCTGCAGGGTCCCCAAATGTCCCCATGGGCTGAATGCTGTGAAACCACCTTCAACTCCGTGAAAGCTAAGCTTTTTCCTTCAAAAAAAGGGGAAAGAAGAGTTCCCACCTGTGTTTTTATCAGGTGAGGGCTCAGTTTGGACAGGCTGGTTCCTTTGGTGCTTATTTAATTGAATTATATTAGGAATTAATAATATTAGAAATTAATCTGGACTGGCGTGCGTGATTTCTGATCCTGGGTAGTCCTGGAGATCCAGCACTGTTGTGAGAGGTGAAGGCTGGGATGGATTAAGGACTAAAACGCCTTTTCCTTGCCTGGAAGGTTGAGTTCCGTGGTAAAAATGGAAAATTTTTTGGGTTGGGAGCTGTGGAAGTTGTGGTTTGGAAATGTACTGTGAGAGTGTCATGAGGAACACGCAGGTGCTGATTAAAATTGGGCATTTGGGCTAAAAATACACATTTATCCACTGGAATCACTTTGGTTGTGCTTTACTCAGAACAGCACCAATTATGGATGGTGTTGGCTGAGGAGCTCTTGGAGCCGCCTTGTCCCAGGGAGTCTGAGGGAAGGGACTCTGGAAGAGACCCTCTGGTCCAGGGGGAGCTTCAGAGCCCCAGTGCAAGGGGTAAATAATCCCTTCATGTGCTGGCTGGGGGATAATTTGGGTGCAGAGTACCCCAATTCCCCTTCTCCCGGTGTCCGTCCGCTCCGGGCCGTCTCACCGGGCGCTGTCACTTGTCCCCACAGCGCCGTGGCTTTTCCTGGGAGTCCTTTCACTGGGAGATCGGGTGTTTTCCCCTCTTTCTGGGGAGGAATCCGAGGTCGTTGCCGGGCGAGGGGGGAACTGGGGACTCCAGGGAATTCTGAGTCTCCTCTTTCTTCTGCGGCCGCGTCACCCTCCGGAGCGCGGCGGCCGCGCTGACGCACGAGGGGCTCGCAGCCCGCGGGGTTCCAGCGCTGTGGCAGCCACACAATCGCCCTCAGTCCGGCCCTGGACTGTCCCCCTGGCCAGCTGAGCCTTCCCAGAGCTGCCCACCCGGGATGAATCGGGCCATTCACGGGGGGCCGGGGTTCAGGGCCGGGTGTGACGTCCATGGCAGCACTGACACACGTCGGGGTCGTGCCCCGCTGCTGAAATGTCACAGTGAGGCACGGCCGGCCCCGCTGCTCTGGCATCGCTGGGCAGTGGGAGAGCTTTGTTCCAGCCCTGGCTGCTTTGGGAAGCAGGGCCTTTGCTCAGCTTCCATGTGCGTCTCTCTGGCCTCACTGTTAGTCCTGGACTGGTCCCTCTTTTTCCAGGGCTTGGCTGCTGCAGCCAAGGAAGAGGATGGAGCTTCCTCCTCAGCTCTGTCCTCCTGCAGAGCTGGGCAGTGGCACAGCCTGCAGCCACTTGGGCTCCTGGACACTCATAGCCCTAATTTTTTTGGGAAGGAGATCCCCAGAGATTTAAGGGCTGTTGGCAGGTTGATGCCTTGTTGAGGTGTGCGGGGTTAATCCTGGGCCATCCCTCCCTTTTTGGGAGCTCTCTGTGTGCTGCAGGAGGGCTGGGAACATGGGGAGCACTCCCAGGAACAGGGGGAGCATTCCCAGGAGCAGGGGGATCACTCCCAGGAACAGGGGGAGCATTCCCAGGAACAGGGGGAGCATTCCCAGGAACGGGGGGAGCACTCTCAGGAACGGGGGGAGCACTCTCAGGAACATGGGGAGCATTCCCAGGAACAGAGGGATCACTCCCAGGAACAGGGGGAGCACTCCCAGGAACACAGGGATCACTCCCAGGAACAGGGATCACTCCCAGAAATAGGGGGAGCACTCCCAGGAACACAGAGAGCACTCCCAAGAACACAGGGATCACTCCCAGGAACAGAGGGATCACTCCCAGGAACATGGAGATCACTCCCAAGAACAGGGGGATCACTCCCAAGAACAGAGGGATCACTCCCAAGAACAGGGGGATCACTCCCCAGAACGGGGATCACCCCCAGGAACAGGAGGATCACTCCTAGGAACAGGAGGATCACTCCCAGGAACAGGGGGATCACTCCCAGGAACAGGGGGATCACTCCCAAGAACAGGGGGATNGGGGATCACTCCCAGGAACAGGGGGATCACTCCCAAGAACAGGGGGATCACTCCCAGGAACAGGGGGATCACTCTCAGGAACAGGGGGAGCACTCCCAAGAACAGGGATCACTCCCAGGAACAGGGGGATCACTCCCAGGAACGGGGGAATCACTCAGGAGCACAACGCTGACCCTTGTACCCACACAGGAAAACTGCTCCAGAGAGCTCAGAGTAATCCCGATTAAACCCCCAAATTCCCGATTCCCGCACTCAGGCAGTGAGGCAGCGCTGTTTTTCTAGGCTGAGCTTTATTTAGAGCAGCAGTAGGCTTGTTTTGGGACACAGCCTTGCATGGACAGCTGAGATGTTTTGGGAATCTCAGCCCAGCTCCGTGGCTTCCTTTAGGCTTTGGCGCTGTGGATTGGGATCTCTTGGAGCGTCCTCATCCCCCTCTTCTCCTGTGCAATCCAGGGATTCCCTTGGCCATCACTCCTAAAAATAAAGGGAATGGAGTGCTGGATTTCACTGCATCCTCCCCTTACTGCCCCAAGTGCCTCATTTTTGACTTTATAAAGCATTTTTTAAGCTTCCTGAAACCACATCAAACCAAACCTCATAACCAGCCTCCCAAATACCCCCTGCTTTGCTTTCCCACTCCCCCCAGGTGAATTCCCACAGGGAAAAGGGGGTTTTCAGCAGCGTGCCAGCTCCCAGCACCGCTGCAACTGCTGGTATTTACTGGGAGGAAAAAACACGGGAAGGAAATGTTGATGGGGAGCACAAAGCTCGTGGTGCTCGGGGCAGGGCTGGGGCACCACACACCTCTTGGCAGGGAGCTCTCCGAGTGGACTCTGGGCAGGGCAGAGTGGGAAGGGGTGGTTACACAATGTTTAACTCCCCAGAGCGCTGTTGGAGTGGCTGGGAGTGATTTCTGGAATATTTAGGGATGGAGGTGAGGAGGAGCCACCCATCTCCCGGAGGACGGGAGGCTGGGTGGGTTTGCAGTGGGGTTTGTTGGTTATTCCCGGTGTTTTCCATGTTCTGGAGCTGTGGCCACGCTGGGCAGGTGTGATGCAAACCCAGCCCTGGGCGCTGTTTTCTTCCCTCTGAACCAATATTGATGTTTTTTGGAGCAGCTCTTCCCCTTCCCTGCAGGTCTCGGTGATATCGGGAGGTGAGCACGGGATAAAATTAACTGGGATGAAGCAAGTGGATACCAGAGGGGTGAGCACGGCTCCCAAACACCTCCCTGCTACCTGCAGCACCCGTGCAAGGTGCTCTGCACATCCCAAAGTTTTTATCAGGGTGAAATTGGAGCTCCAGCCGGGCATCTCCCGGGGCGGAGGAGCCGGGAAGAGCCTCCTGCCACCTCCCCTGCCACCATCGCAGCCCTCAGAGTGGTTGTTCCTTAATGGCTCGTTTTTCCACCTGTTTTTTGTCCAGGTAGCTCCAAGCCAGTGCTTTGGTTGAGCCACAACCGTGTTTCACAACCGTGCTTAAAATGGATATTTTTGTAGCACAGTCAGGGCCTAAAACAGCCCTGCAAAATTCTGCTCGCCCACGCGCCTGGCGTGAGTAATTTTCTTTTGATGGGTGAGTAAAATATCATTATTTTTTTCATGCTCCTCTTGGAATGGGTGGGAGAGAGGATTCTGACATTATTTTTGATTTGCTTAACACTGACACCACGCCTGGCTCCGTGCAGGATGCAGAGGGACCCGCTCCCAGGAGCTCATCCCTCCTCTGCCAAACTTCAGGAAGGTGCCTCGTTTTCCCTGGCCTGACCTAAAATCCAAAAAATCGATGTTTACACCTCTTTTTTTCCCTCTTTCTACACCTCTCTTTCCCTTCTCCCCCGCTGCAGCAGCTCACCCTGACATCCCTGCATGCCTTAAAACCTCCAAGTTTCCAGGGACGGGGTTGAAATCCAGGTGGGAGCGCTCATTCCCGAGGGATCCCATCCCCACATCCCTCCCATCCCCGCGCCGTGACCTCCCCTCTCATCTCCACGAGGAGAGCACCCAAACGGGGATTTGGCGCAGAGTCTCCCTCGACAGAAGCTGTTTGTGATCCGTTGGAATCATTTTTTTTCTTCCCTTTTTTTATTTTTTATTTTTTTTTGAATTTTTTTTTGCCTCCGCGCTGTGTTTGGAGCGGTTGCCATGAGTTCCTGCGGGGAGGGGGGAGCGGGGTGGGACGGTGCCTGCGGTTTCCATGGACACGCCGGGAGCACAGCGAGGAGCCATCCGGGAGATCAGTGCCTAACCTGAGCCTGCCTGGCTCACCTGGGCACGGCTGGGATCCCCTCCTGGCCTTTGGGGGTTTTTAGGGAGCTCAGGGAATGGGCAGCTTCCCAAGATTTTGGTGTGCAGCGTTTCCCTCTCCTTGTGCAGGCTGGGGTTACACTCGGGAATGCTGCTCAGCAAAGCCCTGCCAGCTTCCTTTGAACTTCTTGCCCTTCCCAGATTGTGGAAAAGTCCTTCCTGAACACCTCCATCCTGTAGGGAAGCTTTACCCGAGCTCACAGGGAGGAGAAGCTCGACCAAGCTCACTCAGGAAGTGGGAAAGTGAAGGTTCACCTCCTTCCCGCGGTGCTCCCGACCTTCCTGTCGGTGTTTGCAGGGACACTTTGATCCCTCCAGGACAGCGGCCCATCCCATGAGCAGGCAGCTTTTCTGGATGCAGCCACACCTTGAGCTGAATCCATTCCCAAAGCAGGAGCTTCCAAAGGGAAGGGCTCAGGGAAGGGCCCTGTCACGGTTTCTGCAGAAGCTTCGGGGCCGCGTTTTGTCTGCGCAGAGGATCAGGGATGGGTTTGTAGAATCCCTCATCATCCCACATGCCAAAATCCTTGGGAAAACCAGGCTCAGAGGGCCAGGGTCACCCCGGCAGCGCGGGAGGCTGGGTGTCATCCTCCTGCCTGCAGGCACAGAGAGGTTTCTTTCCGGTGAAGGAATTGAGATTTTTGGTGGAAATTCAAAGAGTGAGAAGCTCTGGCGGGGATCCAGGCTGTGCTGGCACTTGGGGTTTCGATGAGAGAGAGAGAGAGAGAGAGAAAGGGGAGAAAAAAGCCCTGAAACTTTCCACGGGAAGCGGGCACTTCCCACAAAACATGGATTTAGTTGGTGGTCTGGCAGTGGTACCAGTAAAAACCAGTTGTGGCCACCAGGTCATACCAGAGTGGGACCTGCGGGTCCCCAGCAAATGCCACTTGTGCCCACCTGGGGCAGGAATATTGAATTCCGAGGCAGCTCAGTGTCACTTTTCCCAAATTAATTAACATCCAAACTGCCCCAGCCCCTGCTGTCCCTGTCCCTGCTTGTCCATCTGTCTGTCCATCCTCCCTTCCCTCCCTCCCTGGCAGCTCAGCGTCCCCAGGGGCAGCATTTTATCAGCTGTGGGTGAAAATATTTGGCGTTTATCCCTTGCTGATCTGCCAGGGGTCTTCTGGGGCCTGATTAGGAGTGGCCAAGAAGCCACGTTCAGCTGGAACGAGCCAGGGAAAAAGGTATCACATCCCCTGGGAATTTATCCCCTGGGCACACTCTGAGCTCCATCCCAGCTCCCCACGGCCAGGGCTGATGCCAAGGTTTGATGTCCTGCTCAGTCCACCCTAGGAAAGGACCATTCCTGCCAGGATTGGCAAGGATTGAGTGATTCCTGCTGGCAGTTCCTGCGTGCCTCCCTTCCAGGACCAGCCTGGAGTTGGAGCTCCATGATTTGAGCTGCAGCTCCCCACAGACCTCACCGAGCTGGATCCCCCCCCTCTGCCTGAGAGGTTTGTTTCCAACTCTCCTGTGGCTCCAGAGGAGAATTAAACTGCTCTTGGTGCGTGTGGCCCTGCATTTGCACATGGAAAACCCAAGTAAATAGATGAGATTGCTGGGGAAACTTCAGAGGAAAATCAGCCACAGCTTCTCCCACCTTCCCCTCCCTGGGGTTCCTGAGCATCCCCGAGTAGAGCTCGCAGGATTCTCTCCACCCACACTTTTTTCCCCTACTTTAAGCTCTTCCCACCCTCTCCCTGCAGTGTTTCAGCCTCCTCCCTCCCTGCTGAACCCCGCTGCTTTCCCAAATTCCCGGTGCCCTCGCGGGGAGGGGGCTGTGAGGGGCCGGGCTGCTCCCCCAGCCCCGCAGGGTGGCAACGCTCTGGCTGTGACTCAGCGCTCTCAGCTCTTCAGGAACGGGATTTCAAGGGATTTCACACCCCAAACACAACCCCAGCTTTCTCTCGCTCAGCAGAAACGAGACATCAGAAAAAAAAAGGAAGGAAAAAAAAAAAAAAAAAGCCCCGATTCTGGTTTTTCTTTGGTGTTTGTAGAGCCAGGCTGGGCTTTTAAGGTACCAGGGAAAGCTGTGCCACACTGGGAATTCGTGACAGCAATGGGTATGGATCCATCTCCCCCCAGTTTTATTTATTATCCCCCATTACACATTTTCAAACCTGAAAAAATTCTTTAATTTTGAAGGAAATGGTTGTGATGCTGCTGTGGCAGCTGCACTTTGTGTCCCGTCCCCCCTCCAATTTTGCAGGCAGGGCCACAAACTCCCAGAGGGACAAAAATTCGGTGCCAGCGGCAGTTTTGAGGCGTGGGGTGAATCCATTTGGTTTAAAAGCTCCAATAAAATCCATACTTCTCATCTTTTTTTTTTTTTCCCCTTCCTTGCAGCTTTCTTCCCTGCTCATCCATCCCCCCCCTCACCCCAGCCCTCCCTGAGAATCATTAAAAGGCAGTGATTTAGAAACCAGGAAAATTATGTAAAATTGTAAAACAGAACAAAAAAAAAACCAAACCCAAATCCCAGTAATTGAGGAACAGACCTGACTTGCACAGGGTTATTTTTTAGAGGTTTTACTGAGACAGACATAATTACCAAGCAGCATCACGATGCTGATAGAGATATTTACTGCTGCACGGGGGATTTGCAGCGCTCCACTGAGTTCCTTTTGTTTCTGGGAGAAAAGAAGGGAATTTTGGGGTTCCTTGCCCTCTGTGGTGGGGTGGGAATGGGGATGACACAGAACCCTCTGTGTCCCCACTGCCCTCCCTCCCTGTGCTTGCAGCTCTGATACCCAGCCCATGCTCATTCCTGGCTTTTCCTACCCCACATCCCTCTTTTTACCAGAATTCCCTCGATTTAACCATTTTTCCAGTGTTCAACACCAGTTTGGGATGCTCCCCGTGCCCCTTAGACAAGGCAGAGGGAGGCAGGTTGTGCACAGGTAATATTTTAATCACCTTTTTAATCACCTTTCCCAGCCTGGCTCCAGTTCCCTGCTTTATTCCCGCCCTGCCAGAGAGTGGCCAACTGGTTTTAACTGGGATAACACTCCCCTGAGTAAAACCCCCATTTTTTTTTCTCCTTCCACCACCAAGTTGATGCCATCGCTTCCAAAACCATCAAGTGACAGCACCTGGCTGTGCACGACAGGCAGGAGGTGCCTCATTTTAGTTTATATTTTACCCACAGAGGAAATCACAAAAGGGCAAAAAAATAAAAAAAAAATCCCTATATTTTTGTTTTCTTCCTGTAAGGCACCACACCCCCAGTTCTTGACAGGGCAATTATACAGCAGAGTGGTGTTTGTTTATAGAAGGGTGATTCACACACAGCCACAGGAGCTGCAAAGGGTTAAACCCCAAAATTACCCCGGTCCCAGCCGAGAACCATAAACAGGAAGTTCTCCTGAAAAAAAAAAATAAAAATTTAAATTTAAACCTGGTGACTCAGGTTGGCTCCAGAGCTGCTCAGGGAGGGACAGGGGGGTGCAGCCCTGGATTATTCCTGGTGGGTAATTACAGCCTTGGTTTGAAAACAACGGGAAAGGTGGGAAGAGCGAGGCTTTGGGTAATCCAGGTTGGTTTGGTTTTCAATCCTGCCTGTTCTTCCATCACAAACTCTTTCTTCTGTGCACTCAGTTGGATTTTACAGCAGGTTACTTGGATAAAAATGTTTCCTGGGGGTCCAGCTGTTGGATGGAGCAGTGCTGGGGGCTTGGAAGTGGAGCTGGTGGGATGTAAATGGAAAACCAGCAGTGGGAAAAGCCAGACTGGGAGGCAGTGGGACAGCACAGTCCCAAAATCCATGGGTTTAGCTCAAGTTTGGTGTGGGATGTAAATGGAAAACCAGCAATGGGAAAAGCCAGACTGGGAGGCAGTGGGACAGCACAGTCCCCAAATCCATGGGTTTAGCTCAAGTTTGGTGCAGCAGTGTGAGAATTTGGGCTGGGCTGAGTTTTCAGAAGGGCCTGAGACACTTTCCCAGGAAGCTCCTGGTGCAGATTTGGGATGGGATTGGGGTGAAGCTGAGCTGCAGGTGAAGCAGCTCTGGCAAACCCCACTTTCGTGTCATTACGACCTCAATTTTTTTTCTGCTTATTTAAAGCACCACAACCCAGGAGATTTTGTCTGAGGTGCTTTAACCAAGCAGCGCCTCTTTAACTTAATTAAATCCATTGACAACAGCAGTCGAATTCCTGGATTTTCATTATACTGATAGGTGAAAGAAATCCAATTATTTTCAGGCCGCCTGCGTGGCTGCTCCCAGCTGACCCAGCCACCCTTACATATGTTGTGTAATTTATTTAGAGTACTCTTCACCTCTGAGGAAACCATTCAGGTAACCCAGATTTTCCTGGGAATTAGGGATTTTAAGAATGAAGGCTGTGCTGGCAGGTGAGCTGCTCCTCCAGCTGTTGGAGCAGAGGAATCCTTTGAAGCAGCTCACAGCTCCAGACACCAGGCTGTTGCTTTTTTTAATATCCTCTTTCTAAATATTTACAGGGTTTGTTTGGTTTGGGTTTTTTTTCATTATTTTTTAGTATTATTTTATCCTCCCCATCAGATTTGGTTTGAAGCAGAGAGGGTTCTTCAGCTGCTTGTGGAGCATCCTTGCCTTGGTTTGGGGTGGAAAGAGGGTGGGGAAGGATGTGTGGGGCTGACCTTTGGGGTGGCACTCTTGGAGAATCTGGAAGGGATCCACAAGGATCCTCCAGTGCAGCTCCAGGCCCTGCATGGGCACCCCCAAAATCCCCCCCTGGGCATCCCTGGGAGCGGTGTCCAAACACTCCTGGAGCTCTGGCAGCCTCGGGGCCAGGACCATTCCCTGTTTAGTGCCCCAGCACCCTCTGGGGGAAGAATCCCTAAAATCCAACCTATCCCTCCCTGGCTCCAGCCCTTCCCTGGGTCCTGCCCCAGGGAGCAGAGCTCGGAGCTGCCTCATGGGTGGGAATCTCCTCTCCAGGGGGTGCCCAGTGCCTGCACAAGGGGCTGCCATCCCAGGACAATCCCTACTGCCCCCAAACCCACCCCCAGCACGGGCATCATCGCCGCTCACACATTCCCTTCTCCTCTCTCTTTTCCAGGATCCCGTTCAAGATCGGGCAGCCCAAGAAACAGATTGTACCCAAGACAGTGAGTAAACCAGTTCCCCCTTTTTAGCTCCAGCCTTGGATCATGTGGCTGATGAGTCAAGCCAGCACTTTGACTCGTCCCATTTTGCAGCGTGTGGGAGGGAGCTGGAGCAGCAGAACCTGTTGCCGCGTGTGACCAGCGCTCGGCTCCTCGTGCGAGGAGCGAGGGGGAGCCCCATCCAGGGAGAATATTTTGGTTTGGGATCTGTTGAAATGATCATTTTTTAACATTTTTTTTATTTTTTTTTTTTTGGAGGGGGTGTGTGTGTTTAGGGTGGGGAAAAGAGCTCTCTTGGTCTGGCACGGTTTTCCTCGGAGATGGCTGAACGGGTTTGCTTCCTTCCTTCCTTCCTTCCTTCTTTCAGCAATGGCTTGTTTGTTCATCCTTTCGGAGCAGATGGAGGAGGAGGAGTGGTTCAGATCGCTGAATATAACTGTTTCCAAAGAAAGGCTTATAAGCTGAGATGCTTAGTGCTCGGGCGTGAATTAATTTGTGCTGCACAGCATTTGCTTTAAAAGCAAATTAAAAAAGCATTTTGTATTCCCGTGGATTTGAGGCTCCTACCCCAAGTGCTGCTGCTTGCAGCTGGCTGTGGTATTTTCCCTTCTTAAGCAGCTTGCCTTTGCATTTGTCCCGTGCCAAAAAAACCCAAAAAACAACCAAAAAAAAAAAAAAAAAAGCTGTGGAACCTCCCTGGAACTGGCCCTGAAAACTCACCTGGACACCTGCTCCAAAGTGGGAGCCCTGAGAGGCAGCGAGGGGCAGAGCTTGTCCCTCTGAGGCCGTTGGTGACCTGATCCCTGCACAGACTGACATCCCTGATCCTTCCCCTCCGGGACACTCCGCTAATTCCATGGGATGCGTGGGCACCGCCTTTGTGGGGCAGTTTCTCCTTGGGACATGACATTTTCCCTGGAGGCAGAGGGCTAATCCCACCACTCCCTTCAAGGCTTGATTGCCATGTTTTATTTTAAAGGATTTGGTGGTTGTCTGCTGCCGTGGAGCAGCAATTTTCTGTAACAGCTCCAAACTGTCAGCACAGAATTTAAGCCAGGCAGGCGGCGAGGACTGGTGAAATTCCTCTGTGGTTTCTCCGTGTGTTTCCAGCTGCCCTTTTCCAGGGGCTGGTGATCCACCAGGAAGGTGCTGCTGCTGCCTGTGGTCCCTCAGGTGAGGCAGCCCAGCCTCAGCTCTTCACCCTGCTCCCAGCTCGTGTCAGGAGCCCCCACATTCCTCACTCCATGACATTTTGCCTCTCTTCCCCTTTCCCAGTGTTCCCAACAGTGCTGTCGTTCCAGGCTGGGGCAAGAACCAACTGCTCTGCAGCTCTGGGTGTCTTGGCCAGCTCTGCTGGGTGTCTCCAACCCACCCATTCTCACATCCCAGTTGAATATTTTATATTTCCTTGCTGATTTCCCTCCCCTCCCGCTGTGTTCGCTGTTGGGAGAGCTTTTTCTCCCCTAAAATCAGCCCTCCCTGAGCTCAGGCTCCCTGCAGATGAGCGGTGGCACCTTTGAGATCTTCCCTTCCCCGGAGCTGCTGGAATGTGCTGTTCTGAAGCAGTTGGCAGGCTTTGCTTATATATACATGTGTGTGTATTAAATAGAACAGCTCAGAATATCCGGCAGGCAGAGGTTCATTCAGCACCCAGAGCGCTTCCAGGCCTTTTCCTTTCCCTTCCTTCCTTCCTCAGCTCCCCCAGGAACAAGATTTTGTGTCAACAAAGTTGGAAGCTGATTTCTAAATGGCTTCCACTTGCCCTGTGATGATGATGATGATGATGATGATGGTGCTCTCTGGGCTGCAGACACAGGGGAAGCAGAAAATGGGAAGCCCAAAGCCTTGGAAGTTCACGCCAAGCGCGGCCCTTCAAAGCAGAACAAACGGCAGGAAACCACCGAAATCCCCTGGGATCAGGCATTCCACGCCCTGGTGTGCAAGGCATGGGGTTGCTTTGTAGCTTCAGCAGGCTGCAGGCTCCCAAATTTACCTCCCAGCAGCAGGCTGAGACGCTCCATCTGTGCAGGCTTTGGGGAAGAGCGGCAGCAGCCGAGGGCCGGGGTGCTGCAGATGTTGGGCTCCGGAGCCCGCCGCAGGAAGTGGGAAGGTGTGGCATCTCCAGGGCTGCATCCCGAGCCCATTGCAAGGGAAGTGGTTGTGGGTAGAGGATCTCCCACTCACAGAGACCGGACCACAAAAGAGGATGGTGAGGGGGAAGGATAAAAAGCAAGCAGCATTTGTTAGGATTTAACTTCTCTGGCCTGGGACTGGAGTCAGGAGAGGGGGGTGGCTTTGCCGAGAGGCTCAGCGAGCCAGAGAGGCTTTTTTGTTGTCTTGATGCTGGGGCTGGTGTCAGATCTAGGCCGGTAGTAGTCCTGAAAAGCAATTTGCCTGGGCTGCCGAGGAATTAGTCATGACTCCCCGGGCCCACTCGCTTGTGATCCTTTGGAGAAGGGCACGGTGTCAGCCACAGTTTAGCTCTTGAGGGAGGAAGGAAACCCCAGTAGAAAATATCAGCTGGTGAACTGAGGTGATCTCCCCCTCCCCAGACATGCCTGTGCTTTGTTTCCACCTTAACCTGGGCAAATCCAATTCCAGACAGCATAATCTCTCCCCTCCTCTTCCCTGAAAAGAGCAGCTGTCACCGGGCTCCGGGAGCCGGGTGGGAGGATCTAATGCTCAGCAGAGAGGACCTGCTGTCAGCAGGGCCCCGGGCCCGCAGCCCAATTAAACTAATGCCCAGTGATAGGAGTTAAACCTGTTAGAATTATATCTCTCCATGTTTATTGCTCAGCCACGAAGCCTCTTCTGGCAGAGACGTTCTTCCCTCCCTCGGGACGGCTCCGCTCCCAGCAGAGGTTGCGCTGCCATCGGAGCTGTCTCGTCTCCCCAGCGCTGCTGCAGCTCCAGCTGAAGTTCACCTGCGTCCCCCCGAGGTTGTTCCCTGCCCTTCACCGGGGCTGGGATGATCCAAGCAGGCAGGGAGCTGGGGAGCAGAGCTGCCCCTGCATCCCCGTGGGGTGCTCGGGATGGGGCGAGCCGGGGTTTTTATCCCTCCCTGCTTCCCTTGTCCCTGCTCTGGCCTGGGCTGACTCAGACCACTCGCCCTCCTCCTCCTCCTCGCTGGCCTGAGTCAGCTTGGCAGGGAGGGCAGACCTGAGCTGCCAAACCTCCCTTCCTTGACTCATCCCAGCAGCTCTGCCTTCCCCAGGGATGTCGGAGGGAGCAGCTCCATGAGCAGCAGGGTTCCTCTGCAGCTGTGGCCGTCAGCGCCTTTCCACTGGGCTCCACCAGCAAGCTGGGAATCCCAAAACTGCAGTAAATGTCACAGGAGTGCTGGGGTGAATTCGAGTGGTGCCAGTTAAACCTTTTTGCTCATTTTCACTCTCTTCCTTCCATCTTTCCTGGCCAAAGCGGGCTCTGCCCTTGGGAGGTGGATCCTTCTTCCCTTTGCCGCCTTTCTGGGAAGCTTTCCTGCAGGATGGGGGTGTGGACATCTTGCTGGGTGGAGTCCATGACATCCCAGACCCACCTGCACTCTGCAGCTCTGGCTATTCACCCACAGGATTTACCTTGAATCTCTTGATGGGATGGCAAAAGCTCAGCAGAAATCCCATCTTAGAATTCATGGCCTAATTTTGTGGGTTTTCATTTTTTTTTGGTGAGGAGGGAGGAGGAAACACACGCTTCCCTCTTTTTCCCAAGATCCATGAAGAGGCTGAGCCCACTGGAAGATGCAGAAATCAGCTCATCTTCCTCCTCCAGGAAAAAACACGAACCCCAGGAGGATCAGAAGGTTCCTCACAGTCCCTTATTTCCATCTCTTTGTAGTGTTGGCTTCGCTTTTGCTCCATTGCCTCGTAACCGTGGTGGTGATGATGCTCCTGCCCTTCAAGCAGGGAAGGATCTTATCACAGGTGGGAGGCCCAGTGTTTGCAAACAAAAAAAAAAAGCAACTGGGTGAAGGAGAGAACGTTGTTTTATTTCAAAGCTTTCGAGAGCTCGTCGCTCTTGATGTAGATTTAAATAAAAACCCCGAGACAAGCGATTTTTGCATTAGCCAGCCCCTGTGCCTGGAAGAAAAAAAGGTTCAATACAGAAAGCACGGCTTGATTGGGAGGTTTCAGAGAGAGGCTGCGGAGCAGTGGGATTATTTTAATAATACGGAAACTTCCCTTCAGGATATTGTAATTTTCTTGCCTGTACTTCTTGTTCTCGTTACTCTTAACGTGCTAATCCTCTCCACAGCCTCTGTCGGCTGCGTGTGACCATGGAGAGCTGCTGGCAGTGGGAATTACTGTGTGCTCTGCAAAATGTTCCCAGCTTGTCCTCCTTGCATGGCTCTGACTGTGACTCTGCTGGGTGGGAGCACGTGAGAGCAGCTTTTCCCTCTCCAGAGCTCCTCAGAGCTGGTTTTTGGGGGATCTCCGGGCTCCAGCCATGACTGGGAGGCTCTGTGAGCTCACAGACTGTGGGGACTGGGAGCCAGTTGCTGCCTGTGGGCGTGAAAAATAAGAGCAATCCTTGGGCAGCTGTCTCGGAGAGATGGGGCTGGGGATGTGAGTCAGGCTGGGCAGCTGAAGTGTCTCTGTGTGGAGCCACCTCGATCCCATCTGGATCCTGCTCTGGCACTGGGATAGGGGTTTAGGGGCAGCTTGGGAGGTTTTGGGGGGGTCCCAGCACCCAGAGGGTGCAGAGTGGGGTGGTTTTGTCTTTATAGAATGAATCCTAAAATCCCAGAATGGTTTGGGTGGGAAGGGAGCCTAAAACTCATCTCATTCCACCCCCTGCCGTGCCCAGGGACACTCCTGCTGTCCCAGGGTTCTCCAACCTGGCCTTGGGCACTTCCAGGGATCCAGGGGCAGCCACAGCTGCTCTGGGAATTCCATCCCAGCCCCTCCACACCCTCACAGGAAGGAATTCCTTCCCAAAATCCCTGCCCTCTGGGAGAAGCCATTCCCTGTGTCCTGTCCCTCCATCCCTTGTCCCCAGTCCCTCTCCAGCTCTCCTGGAGCCCCTTCAGGCCCTGGAAGCTGCTCCATACCCGTTAGGCAACGATGCCTTTTGCTTATTGTGCCGAAATGGGTGAATCTGACAGCAAAAAGGGACAGAAACCCTGAATATTTGCAGGTATTTCACAGCCCAACCCTCCAGCTTTTGGAGGAATTGGTTGCTGAGCAGATCCTGCTCAACAGGGAGAGGGAACGCGAAGGGAACGACACCGCCAGCCTTCAAAGGGGGCACAATTTTGAGTCGTGCCCGACCCTCTGTGGTTTGCAACCAAAACAATTCACACCTAAGGCCTATAAATAGAGTGCAATATTCCCTGGATATTTTAGCAGCCGGAACAGGCACAGGGATGGGAGGGTGAGTTTTACTACGTGCCGGTTACCTGACCTGCCGGCGCCAGCTGCATTGCTGCGGCTCCCCCAACGCCAGGCACAAGTCGTGTGAGCTGCCCCCACACTGCTCCGTGGCTGTTCTCTCCAGAGCCCAATTTTAGCAGCACGAAAAGGGAGCTGGAGCTCCGGGGAGGGTTTTTTGGAGCAGAGGGTGGAGGGGAGAGAGAGCCAGCTCGCATCCCCCGGATGGTGGGAGCGGATGGCGCGGACAGCTGGGCGCTGGGATGGGGCTGGAATGTGGCTGGGCACTGACTGCCCTCAGAAGGGGCTGGTGGAGTTCAAGTGCAGCCCGAAAAGATGTTTAAAAAAGGAGATCTTGAGAAAACTGAGCTCCATCTTTCAGCCCCTGAGCTTTTAACAGCAATTCTGCTTGGAAAGCAAACGTCCCCATTAAACGCTGCGGTGTCGCATCAAGCCTGGGATTGAAATCCCGGGGCCAGCAGGAAGAATTGGAACAAACCTTTGGATCCTTCTAGTCCTGGCTGCTCCCAGCACTCTGCATTTCCTTAATAGCACGGGAGCTTGACAACACAACTGAACCCAGCGCTGATCCCATGACAACAAACGCGCATGGATTTACTCTTGGCTGGTCAATTGAAATCCATTTGCTTCTCTGGTTGACGAGGTGTGGAATGAACGTTTTAAGTGTGTTAAAACAGTCAGCATGGAAAGAAAGTTCCTTAAAATATCTCCTATCGCTGGAGGTTTGCTGCCAGCTAGCAAGTAGGAGGGAGCAGGCACTGAGGTAGCATTGGGAGAGGGCTGTGCTGGAGCTCTGAGCTCGGAGCACAGGTTTCCCCTCCCTTTTGGAGGTGTCACGGGCCACTGGGGTCGTGGCTCCAGCCCAAGAATTTCATGGGAGGGAGCTGTTGTAGGGATAAGGAGAGGATGGAGGGGGTGAATAGTGTGGAGATGGGAGGGCTCGGGGGTGGTTTGGGGGAGTTTCACCCTCCTCTTGAGGATGAGGAAGGAAGGAGGAGACAGCCAGACCCACCTCAGGGTCCTTAACGGGGCTGGAGGAGAAGCAGCTCCCCTCAGTTTCTGGGGGAGAACACAGGCTCGTCCCCCCAGCACTGAGCCACGCTAGGTTGTGACCTCCCCTCTTTCACAGCATTCCCATTTATTCCCTCAGCTCCCTGTCCCTGTGCTGCAGCACGTCCTTGGCTCAAGCTGACCCATTTGGTGGCAGTGACTTTGCTCCAAGAGAGTCTGGAGCTCAAAAAAACCCCGAGACTTCCTTGACTTTTGAGGCGTAACTCCCATTAAAGCTGCAGCTTGTGCTTGCCTGGCCTCAGCTCGGCATTTCCCAGGGACAGTTTCCCTGCACACTCCAGGCTGCCCTGCAGTCCCCTGGAGCTGATTTCCATCTCTTCTTTCCACAGGTGGAGAGAGACTTTGAAAGGGAATATGGGAAGCTGCAGCAGTGAGTATCAACCACACTGGTCGGACAGGACCGGCCGCGTGCTTCCCTGCTGTGTCCTCTCCTTGCATCTTCCCAGGGAGTTTTAGCCAGTGATGCTCTCCCCAGTGAGCAAATCCCTCACTGCCCTGTAATTTCCAATTCTTTGGGGTTTCTCTGAGTGTTCAAAGGTGTCCTGAGAAGTGTTTGCAGTGGGGTTGCAGATTCTGGCAGCTCTAAAGCAAAATGTAAAATTGCCAGAAAACTGCGGGGTCCCTGAAGAGCCCAACACCTCTGAGGGCCAGGAGAGGCTTTGCCATCCTGCCTGTGTCACAGGAGCTCACAGGGATCATCTGGAAGCATTTGGCTTCACCATTTGTGTTAAGTGTGAGAACTTTCAGAAAATATGTGAACTATGAATAAGAGATCACCAACTTGAAAAGGTTAAAAACCATCTGAAAACAACCCGAAAGGGTTGAGCTGCACTGAACTTCATCGAGCCTTGCCTGGATATTTTTAACTCCCACCAGAAGCCAGCATATTCAGCCCGTAAATGATTTGTTGCACGTATGATACACTCGGGTTCCTTTCTTTCCAAGATTCCGACTTTGCCTTCTTTCCCCCATCTTTCAGATTGGAAGATCAGACCAAAAAACTTCAGAAGGATATGAAGAAAAGCACAGATGCAGATTTGGGTAAGTGACTGGAGGATACATAGACTGTGAACTTGGCCACAGAGAGATGAAGCGACTTTTCTCGAGATCACATGAGTAATGTGTGACAAGTCTGGAAAACAAATCCAGAGCTCAGTCCCACTCAGTTTGCTTAGTTACAAGGCCATCTGCGAGAGGGCTGCGAGCAGCAGCTCAGCCCAGGGAGCACAGGCAGCGCTGCGGGCTCAGTCCCTGTCTCCTGAGCTCTGCGGCCTTGGACGAGTCCCTTTCTTTTCTTTGCCTCAGATTGTGCTGCTGATAAAACCAGGAGTCATTATTCCAGGTCTCAGGTTCTCCAGCAGGAGCAGCTCCAGCTGAGCCTATTGTGCTGGTGGTGCTTCTGCACCTCCTTCAGTCAAGGGCGTGGAGCACCCTCTGGAAGCCCCAGGAAGGTGGGGTGGTGGTCTGGGGGTGCTGCAGGGCACAGGTGGTCATGGCTGTCCGTGTTTTCCTTGGGGAGGGCTCTCCTGGCAGCTCTCCTTTGGGAATAACCTGGCTCATTCCCTTGGGGGCTGCTTATTTTGGCTTCCCCTCGTGGCAGTGGGCAGTGGTCTGGGGAGGCTGCAGGGCACAGGTGGTCATTGCTGTCCGTGTTTTCCCTGGGGTTGGCTCTCCTTTGGGAATAACCTGGCTCGTTCCCTCGGGGGCTGCTTGTTTTGGCTTCCCCTCATGGCAGTGGGCAGTGGTCTGGGGGTGCTGCAGGGCACAGGTGGACATGGCTGTCCGTGTTTTCCCTGGGGAGGGCTCACCTGGCAGCTCTCCTTTGGGAATAACCTGGCTTGTTCCTTCAGAGGCTGCTTGTTTTGGCTTCCCCTCGTGGCAGTGGGGTGATGGTCTGGGGGTGCTGCAGGGCACAGGTGGTCATGGCTGTCCGTGTTTTCCCTGGGAAGGGCTCACCTGGCACCTCTCCTTTGGGAATAACCCGGCTCATTCCCTCAGGGGCTGCTTGTTTTGGCTTCCCCTCATGGCAGTGGGGTGATGGTCTGGGGGTGCTGCAGGGCACAGGTGGTCACTGCTGTCCGTGTTTTCCCTGGGGTCGGCTCTCCTTTGGGAATAACCCGGCTCATTCCCTCGGGGGCTGCTTGTTTTGGCTTCCCCTCATGGCAGTGGGCAGTGGTCTGGGGGGGCTGCAGGGCACAGGTGGTCATGGCTGTCCGTGTTTTCCCTGGGGAGGGCTCACCTGGCAGCTCTCCTTTGGGAATAACCCGACTTGTTCCCTCAGAGGCTGCTTATTTTGGCTTCCCCTCGTGGCAGTGGGCAGTGGTCTGGGGTGGCTGCAGGGCACAGGTGGTCATGGCTGTCCGTGTTTTCCCTGGGGAAGGCTCTCATGGCAGCTTTCCTTTGGGAATAACCCGGCTCATTCCCTCAGGGGCTGCTTGTTTTGGCTTCCCCTCATGGCAGTGGGCGATGGAGGAAGCAGTGAACAGCTCTGCCTGCACGTTTGGGGTGACATCTGCCCTTGCAGGTGTCCTGTCCCATGTGCCAGCTCCCCTCACATCCCTCTGGTCGGAGTCTGCTGTGCCCACAGACGGATCCAGCGGAGGGGAACTGGGAGCTGGATTTGTTGGATGCTGTTACTGAGCTGAGCAGGGCAGGAACCTGCAGCAAAGAGCTGTTCCAAACCCAGCTGGGTTTTCCTGGTGAGTGGTTTGGAGCAGTCCCTGCTTGGCCTCCGGAGCCAAGGCAGAGGCACCAGCACAAACAGGAGTGGGCTGTGCTGGGCCAGCACCCACCCCGTGGGATTGGGGACACAGCGGGGCAGGGCAGTGGGAAGGAGGCAGATTTGGGGCTTTCCATGATCCAGCCTCTCACCTGTGAGCGTGTGTGTGGATATTGCCAGGCACAAACACAGATCCGGGCCTTTCCCGTGCTCTCCCACCTTTCCCAGCACAGGGAGAGAGGTGGGAGAGGCACCAGACACCCCGAACTCTTCTCCAGGGTGAAAACTGGCCTTTCTGAGGACTCTGGTCATTGTCAGGGATCCTTGGTAAGTTTTTCCTTGTTAAGGATTCCCCTCCCCTCCCTTGCAGTGGGCGTTGTTTATATGGAGCATTTCAAGTCCCAGAGGAGCTGTGGGAGGACTTTCTTTTTCCGTTCTGTTACATGGCAGAGTCACAAATGAGCCTTGGCCAGAGCCAGGAAGATCTGATTTCTCATTTAAAGCCTTGAAATCATGAGTGGAGGGAGAGGTTCTGCACACAGTCTGCTGAGGGAGGGCTGAAGGAAAAGGAGGTGGATCAGATCAATCAATCCCTGAGGATGGCTCTCCTCACCTTGGCAGTGCCCATTCCCAACATCCAGCCCCCGGATGCGGCGAGGACGGCAGCGTTGTGTCCTCCTGTCTCATTCCTCCAGGCTCAGGGGGTTGGTTCTTGACTGCCTTCAAACACTCCCTGGCAAAGTGGGACTGGTGGCTCGAGTCTCCACCTTCTTCCCAAAAGAACCTCAGAACGAGGGCGATTCCTGTGCACAGAAATATCCCCACGAGGCTCTCGCGCTGCCCTGCCAGCAAACAGGGCATGGGGGGTTAGCAGCACTCCCTGTCCCGTGGCTGGAGAGCCCTCACCCCCTTCCCCACCCTCTTTCCAACCAAAATAGGTCTTAAGGAGCAGGAGGAGGATGTTCTTTAACTGGAGGTGAGAGCTCTCCTTTGGAATGAGGTGCAGGTACCCCATGGGGTCCCTGTGGCTCAGGTTTGCTCTCTGGCTGTTCTCCATTTATCCCATTCAGACGAGCAGTGGACTCTAAAATCCAAAATTCCTTTAATTGAAGCTACATCTCACATGCTTAAGGAGCAGAAGAGCAGTGCAGACCCTCCTGAAAGCCACCCTGAGGGACAGGCAATCCTTTCTCCCTTCTCCTCCTTCTCCTCCTTGTCCTTCTCCTTCTTGTCCTTCTTGTCCTTGTCCTTGTCCTTGTCCTCCTCCTTGTCCTTCTTGTCCTTGTCCTTCTTCTCTTTCTCCTCCTCCTCCTCCTCCTTCTCCTTCTCCTTCTCCTTCTCCTTCTCCTTCTCCTTCTCCTTCTCCTTCTCCTTCTCCTTCTCCCTCTTCTCCTCCCTGCCCTGGGACCCTCACACCCCACTTTTTCAGCTCTCTACAGGTGATGTCAGTGATGCAGAAGAAATTCCTGACCCAAATTCCCCCTGGCCATGCCCAAACCCCCTCAATTCCCAACCTCCCAGCATGACCCAGCCACTCCCTCCCTCCAATTCCCTTCCAGTCCTTTCCTGTGAAGGAAAACTTAATTTTTCTTCCAGCCGAAGGAATTCTGCCATTCTTAACTCCGTCCCGTTCTGGCACAAATCCCTCCTCAGATGTGGTCACACATATGGATTATATCCCATCTGTTTAAAGGTTTCAATGCCTAAAGCCTTCATGTTTGGATAATAGATGGATACGGGAGCTTTGTTACACTCCCTCTGCACTGAGCTCCCCAGCCCTGCCGCCTCCGAGCTCTCGCCGTTATAATTGTGTGTAACCTTTAAATCAGAATGTTTAACCCCTTGATTTATGATCTTAAACCCCATTATTCAGATGACTTTCACTTTTAATATCTGAGGGAGTCTTTCCGAAGCTCCTCCGTAGCCCGGCTCAAGCATCTGGCTTTGTGATCTCCAACTGGAATAACTTCCAGCACTGAGGAAAAAGAACATTTTTTTTTTAGTACCCCTAGCTCTTTCTTTTCTTTTTTAGTCTCTTTTATCCCTGTTTGTATTGATGCTTTCCTTTTTTATTCATCTTTTTTTCCATACTGTACCTTCCCTAATTTCTTGCTTGTTTTTGTGGTGGCTCTGTCGTTGAATTTTCCCTTTGCAGACCAAGTGTTTGGGTGAAGAGGGATGTGGCTGATGGAAAACAAGCAGAATGCTCACTTAGAGCATGACCTGGTGCTTCTGGATTCCTTGGTACTCCCAGGGCCTGCAGGGACTTTGCATTCCCCCCTGGCTCGTTGTCCAAAATTTAGGCTTATTGAGGGAAAACTCTTAACTTTGTGTCCCTGCTCTTCATCTTTGGAGGGGAAAAGAGAAACCTCGACTCCCAGCCCTGTCAGTCTGGTCCTTTCCCACTAAATCCACTTCAAATATGTGCGATTTTTTTTTTTTGTAAAGCCATTTGAAAGACTTAATGGACTGTGATTTTTTCTCCTTGTGGAAGAGCTGTAGTGAGGCTGAGAGTGACACTTAATAGTCTGTCGAGAGAAGATGTATAAAAACCCCCATCTCTGGGGTTTTTTTAAGAGAGCGGTGCTTTTGTTAGTCTGGGATTATTTCTGGCAGCATCACAAGCCTCACATTGGAGTGGTTCAGACTTAACTTGGATAAAAACGCTTCTCTGGCTGTTTACATGAATGAATTGGTGGCTTTTCCTTGCTTTTCTCTCAGCCACCAGCGAGAATCTCCCTGGAAGGTTGTGCTGAACCCCTCCTGGCTGCCTCAACTCCCTGATTTTTGCCTGGCTGTGGGAAAGGTGACTCTCTCTCTGGTTTCTTTTCCACACAGCCATGTCCAAGTCTGCTGTGAAGATCTCCTCAGACCTGCTGTCCAACCCCCTGTGTGAGCAGGAGCCCACCTTCCTCGAGATGGTCACGGCCTTCGACACGGCCATGAAGAGGATGGACTCCTTCAACCAGGAGAAGGTGGAAAATGGGAGTTCTGGGGGTATCACGGAATGGTTTGGGTGGGAAGGGATTTAAACCCATCCAGGGCCACCCCCTGCCATGCCCAGGGACCCCTCCCACTGTCCCAGGGTGCTCCAGCCTGGCCTTGGGCACTGCCAGGGATCCAGGGGCAGCCACAGCTGCTCTGGGAATTCCATCCCAGCCCCTCTCAGGGAAGGATTTCTTCCCAAAATCCCATCCAGCCCTGCCCTCTGGCAGTGGGAAGCCATTCCCTGTGCCCTTGTCCAGAACCTGGTTCTCACCTCCTTCCCTTTCTATCCCAGACTTTCCCCACACGAGTTTCTCTAATCTCAGTTTTCTGCCTGGGATTTCAGCTCCCATGGGAGAAATTCCCTCTCTTTTGGTTCAAGGACATCGTGCTTGGGCTCAGAATCCTCCCCCTTCCCATGGTGGGCTCTGTGCAAACCCATCCTTGTCCCAAAGGGCTTTTCCAACAATCCTGATGTGCACTCCTCCCTTTTTTGCTCTCCACAGGTGAATCAGATCCAAAAGACAGTCATAGAGCCTTTGAAAAAGTGAGTACCATGGGGGGGTTCTGCTCATCCTGAGCTTTAGGAATGTGGATCCTGGATCAGAGGGACAATCCTGCCCTGCTCCTGCTGGCCACACTCTTTTTGGTACCTTAATTAATAATAATTTTAACCTTTTTGGCCACTTGGATCTACTGCTGCCTTCACCTGTAGCCTAAAGAATTCCTGAGATATAAAATCATGGAGCATTCTGGGCTGGAAGATACCCCCAAGGATGAATAATTCAACTTTCTCTCTGTTTGTGTTGGTTTTTACCAACTCTTAGCTCCAGCAAAGGAATAAAACCACCTGGAGATCATCCAGGAAGGGTCAGAAATTGGCTGGTTGAGCAAAAGTTTTTTTTCCTTTGGAAGTTTTCCAAAATAAAAAAGGAGAAAGTGAAAGTTCCTGCATGTTTATAAATAATATTTCCATGCAAGGAAGGAGGAGAGGTTGCAGAGCCTTCGTAACTGGGGAGGTGGAAAAGGAAGGGAAAACACCCAAATCCCACAATTTTGTCACATCTGGCCTGCAAAATTCCCACCTTTTCCAGGCTTAGAGGCTGTACCCCCAAACCTTTAAGCATAATTTCAGTTCTCTCCCAAATATCCCCTTAAATGCCAAGATTTGCTGTTTTGTTACAAGAGCAGAGCCAGCGAGCAAAAGTAAAATGAAATTACTTTAATATGACAGTAAGTGTTGCAAATTGCTGAATAACAATTTCAGTTTAGGTTTGACACACACAGGGCTTGTCGTGGTTTAGGGGGTTTTTGGGTTTTTTGTTTTTGTCTCCTGAAGTTGTTGTTTCTGCCCAAATCTGAAAGTAAAATCTGCTGGATCTCTTCACACCTGAGGTTACAAGGTGTTCCTGTCTGGGGGATGTTTGGTGACTCAATTTTACCTTGGTCCTCTATCCACAACCAGCAATTCCTGCTTATTTAAGGGGAAAAAAAATAGGAAGAAAGGAAGAAAAAGGAAAAAAAAAATCCCAGCCTTTTGCTGTGGAATTGTGTTGCTTATTATCTATATTGTCCTCATGAAAGATACATTAACTTTTTCTTCCAGCATTCTGTTCAAATTGGAAGAACTTGTGTTTCTGAGATATTCTGGGTTTTTTTTTTTTTCCCCTCAGCTTGTGTTAGTTGGTGAAATGAAAGACAATCCCTTCCCCTGCAAACCTGCCTTGGGTTTGAAATCCTGGGCTGGTGAATTCAGGGCAATAAATCCATTTCCATGGAGCTGCTCCGAGGGCTGGAACTGGGCTGGGGGAGAGAGGAGAAGGCTCCAGGGAGATCTCAGAGCCATGGAGGGGCTCCAGGAGAGCTGCAGAGGGTCTGGGGACAAGGCATGGAGGGACAGGACACAGGGAATGGCTTCCCAGTGCCACAGGGCGGGGATGGATGGGATACTGGGCAGGAATTGTTCCCTGGGAGGGGCTGGGCTGGAATTCCCTGAGGATGCCCCATTTCTGGAAGCTGCAAGACCAGTTTGGAGCAACCTGGGGCAGTGGAAGGTGTGGAAAGGGGTGGGTCTGGATGAGCCTTCAGATCCCTTCCCACCCAACCCATTCCATGTTTCCATGACTTGGGACGCTCCGTTACGTGCCCAGTTCAACACCAGGGTGTTCACTCCGACCTCCTGGCTGCTTTCCAGCCTCAGCAATTCTCTCCAACTTCCTGAATTTCCATTGGCCTGGAAGATGAGAGGGTTTTTTTTCCCATTTTCCTGCCCTTTGGCACCTGCAAAGCTTCACCCTGTGTGCCTTTAACCAGCTTATGTTCCACGCTGGGGAAGCTTCATCCCCACAGCCAAGAACAAAAAATGCTCCTTCCCTTCCCTCCCTCTTCCCTTTGTAGGTGCATCCCTGGCCAGGAACATTTCAGAGGAGCCCAGGGGTCCATTTTGAGGCTAATGAGATGCAGGAGAGAAATGCAGAGCTTGCACCTCCCTCCCTCCCCTTGTCCTGCTGGCAGATAAACCCCAGCGATGGTTCTGGGGGGAGAAGTTCCAGATTAATGAAAGCTGCCTTGAGGAGCTCTTTCTTATTTCCAGTTAGGTTTTCCTTCCCCTTGCCGAGGCAGCTCTCCCCAGCCTCTCCCAACTTTGCTCTGACCTAGAAAAAAAAAGGATTTTTTTGATTTTTTTTTTCTTTGCTCCAACAGCTGCACTTTATTACATCTTCACTGGTGGTCTTTTATAGTTTATTAGCCAAAGAAACAGATAAGTATAATCCAGACAATTATCATTAGTGGCAATATGTTGTAATCAGAGGCACATGGGCAGTAAAATCTCCATTCAGCTGTCCAGGGATTGGAGTTTCCAGGCAAATATTGGGGAATTTGTTAAACCACGTTGAAAAAAAAAGCAGTAGTAGATTTAGTGAGGGGGGGTGGAGGCTCGTATTGTTTCAATCCTTCTGCTTCTGGGCTCGTGGGGTTATTCACAATTTGGCTTTTTTGAGCCCCAAGAACCCTTTGGCTGGGAATGACTCATTTATTTTCAGGGAAAGAGCAAAGCTCCAGTGAGAATATTGCATTTTTCAGTGGATGGGTTGGGCGAGGAGCTGGGCAGGAGGGATGGGCTCCTCTTTGGGAGCTGCCTGTGGAATCTCATCCCAGAGCAGCGGGTTTGGGGCAAAGGTTTGGGGCAGCTGGTTTGGATTTCATTCCTTCACTCTCCCAGTTCTTCCCAGGGCAGGGTCAAGGATTGGGCATGGAGTCTTAGTGGTCCATATTGCACGTCCGTATTTAAGGAAGGAAGCGGCTTAAAGGAGCCAGGTGGTTTGGAAATCCATGGGATTTAGGGCCTTTCACGTTGGGAGCCGATTTCCAGGGCCACAGGGCTCGATTTAACCCACTCTGCCTGACCCTCTCGGAGCAAGGGGCTGGCCTGGTCACCCTGGGTTGGTGCCATCCCCTTGGAGCATTGTCCTGTCCCCAAAATTGGAGAGATTTGGCCATGGGAATGTCCTGGCCACCCTGGCATGGTTCCATCCCCTTGGAGCATTGTCCTGTCCCCAAAATTGGAGAGGTTTGGCCCTGGGAATGTTCTGGCCACCCTGGCATGGTTCAATTCCCTTGGGGTATTGTCCTGTCCCCAAAATTGGAGAGATTTGGCCCTGGGAATGTCCTGGCCACCCTGGCTTGGTGCCATCCCCTTGGAGCATTGTCCTACTCACAAATCCAGAGAAGTTTTGGCTATGAGAATATCCTGGGAATACCCTGGCATGGTTCCATTCCCTTGGAGCATGTTCCTATTCCCAAAATTGGAGAGGTTTGGCCCTGGGAATGTTCTGGCCACCCTGGCTTGGTGCCATCCCCTTGGAGCATTGTCCTGCCCCCAAAATTGGAGAGATTTGGCCCTGGGAATGTCCTGGCCACCCTGGCATGGTTCAATTCCCTTGGGGTATTGTCCTGTCCCCAAAATTGGAGAGGTTTGGCCCTGGGAATGTCCTGGCCACCCTGGCATGGTTCAATTCCCTTGGAGCATTGTCTTGCCCCCAAAATAGTAGAGGTTTGGCCCTGGGAATGTCCTGGCCACCCTGGCTTGGTGCCAACCCCTTGGAGCATTGTCCTGCCCCCAAAACCAGAGAGGCTTTGGCCACAGGGATGTCCTGCTCACCCTGGCTTTGGCAGGGGTGACACAGAGGGTGCTGCCACCAGGGTGCCACCACTCAGGGGTGGGTGTGGGCCCCGTGGGATGTCCCAGAGGTGCGATCCAGGAGCCCCTCAGAGCCGTGGTGGGTAAATCCCATCAGAGCTGCAGAGTCACCAGCATCCTCCAGCAACAGGGAGCGGGGATCCCGATTCCACCTTCCTCCCACCACCCCAGCATTCCCATGTTCCCTCGAGCTGCCAGGAGAAGGCAGCCAGAGCTGGCCACGAGCAGCTCCAGGGGTGCCAAACCGGAAGCAGGAAAAGCCGCTTTCATGTCCTTAACGAGCCCCTAATGAGGATTTGGAGTGGCCACATGGCCACCTAATCCCCAGCGCGCCGCTTCCTCGTCCCGGCCTCTCATTCCTGTGCCTTTTCCCTCCAGGAGGAAGGGCTGGGTTTAATTTCCTCCTTCCTGGTGGGTGGATGGGCCCTGACGGACGTGTGGGCACAGGCTGAGGAATGGCAGGAATCCCTCTCCGGGCTCCTGCCTGTCCTGAGCCATCCCAGTGCCTCTCCTGAGCCATCCCAGTGCCTCTCCTGAGCCATCCCAGTGCCTCTCCAAGCTTCCCCTCACCTCGTCCCACCGTTGCTTTCTTTGGAATCTGATGCTTCCCAGCTGTGTCGTCCCTTTATTTTACCTGTCCAACACCAGCTGTAGATCTTGTCCACTTCATTTTGGTTTTTTATCCAAGCCATTATCCCCAAAATAATGCCCATGGGAAGAGGCACGTGCATGCCAGCCAGGTCCAGCTCACAGGCTGCCAGTGAGGGTGTTTGAGATGCTTGAAAACAGAGAGAATTAAAGGTTTTACCATTATTTTTCCCCGTGCCAAAGCTCCAGCACCCCTTTCCCACTAAAAATGGGAAGGAAGCTGTGGGATGAGGATTTGAGACGGAGAGGGCGAGGAGAAGACAGAGAGGTGACAAGAATGCTCCCACTCCTCCAGCATCCCCAGGGCTTCCAGCAGAGAGATGGGAAGAAGTTTCCAATTTCCAAGCCCCAGACCTGTCTGCTGGGCTGAGTAACAAACGGATCTGGCAGCACTGGGAATCCTGGGGCACTTTCATCTCCCGTGGCAGCGTCTGTCCAACCCCATCCTTTAATTACGGGGAGCTGAAGGGAGGCTGGCGTGGAGACGAGGTGGGAACACGATTTGGAATGCAGGGAAGGGGCTGATTTCGATGTTTCTCCAAGGATAACCTGTCATCCTGAGAGGAGATCACCAGCAGGTTCCCCCTCTCCCCCCCGCAGCCACGGGCAGAGTAATTTGTATTTTCTTTCCGTTATCCCTGCGTATCTCCCCTCACCTGCTCCTCTTAAGCTGCCTGGGCTGTAATCCCCTCTCAGCAGCCTTCCCTAAAAAGTGACAGGGAACAGCAGCTTATTCCTCAAGCTGCTTTCGTGGCAGGGGCTCTAATACGCCGTGTGCTGTTTTACCTTCACTCTGCCACCGTTCCCACCAAATTTTCTTTCGAGTCGGCTTCGATTTTGCATTAAAAATAGGAAGTCTTGGCTTACAGAGGGCAGCAGTCGGGATTTGGGAGTGGTTTTGGCTGTCAGACCCCTTCATTCTCCTATGGAAACAGGGGCTGGGAGGAGCGGAGGGAGGAGGGAGGTTGGGATTATTGATAATATCAGATATTAGGAATATTTTTTTCGTGGTAAGGATTGTCAAACCCTGGCACAATCTGCCCAGGAGTCACCATCCCTGGAAGTGCTCAAAAAATGCACGGTTGTGGCACTTGTGGATGTGGTTTAGTTGTGGTTGGACTCGATTTTAAGGCTCTTTCCCAACCTCTACCCATTCTGTGATTTGTTCTAAATACCCACATCTGCTGTGGGGTTTTCATCTGTGCCTCTCACAGGCACAGGAATTGTTCCCGTGCCCCGGCTGCGTGGAATGGAGGAATAAAACAACCCAGATTTGCTTGTGAGCCTTCCCTGCTCCTTCCCCACATCCCTGAAACTCTGCCTGGAGTTGTTCAAACCCCATTTCCAGGGGGTCTTGGGCTGCTGCTCCCCTCCCGTGGCCCTGACATTGATCCCAGTCCCTTCGTGCCAGGAGGGGTTGGAGATGTTTCCCCAAAGGCTTTGGGGGACATTTGGGATCCCTGCAGGGCTGTTCTTGGGGGGCTTGGCTGAGTCTGTGCGTGGCAGAGGCTCTGCAGAGCCTTTGTGCCAGGCTCTGCAGCGGGGCATTTGTCAGGAACGTGCATGAGATGGTTGTGGGGCCACGTGCGGAGTTCGGAATTCCTTCGGGATAACTTGGCACCGGCGGGAGCCCGGCTCGCCCTGCACCCCTGGCACTCGCCTTGGGATCGTGTTTCTGTCCACACAGGGAGCAGAAACCTGGGCAGGACCTGAAACGTCTTCTCTGTGAATACCAGTGGGCACAGGGAGAGCTCAGTGGGCACAGGGAGAGCTCAGTGGGCACAGGGAAAGCTCACATGGAACAGGGAGAGTTCTTTGGGCACAGGGAGAGCTCGGTGGGCACAGGGAGAGCTCCTTGGGCACAGGGAGAGCTCAGTGGGCACAGGGAGAGCTCAGTGGGCACAGGGAGAGTTCAGTGGGCACAGGGAGAGCTCAGTGGGCACAGGGAGAGTTCAGTGGGCACAGGGAGAGCTCGGTGGGCACAAGGAGAGCTCAGTGGGCACAGGGAGAGTTCAGTGGGCACAAGGAGAGCTCCTTGGGCACAGGGAGAGTTCTTTGGGCACAGGGAAAGCTCAGTGGGCACAGAGAGAGCTCAGTGGGCACAGGGAGAGTTCAGTGGGCACAGGGAAAGCTCAGATGGAACAAGGAGAGCTCAGTGGGCACAGGGAGAGCTTGGTGGGCACAGGGGGAGCTCAGATGGAACAAGGAGAGCTCAGTGGGCACAGGGAGAGCTCGGTGGGCACAGGGAAAGCTTGATGGGCACAAGGAGAGCTCAGATGGAACAAGGAGAGCTTGGTGGGCACAGGGAGGGCTTGGTGGGACATTGGTGGTGTCCAGAGAAACCACAAGGGACCCAGGCCTTCCTGCTGGTGCTGGTGGAGAAGAACCACAGTGAGGCAACCTCAGATAGTGACAGGGTTGGTTTTGATCTTAAAAATAGGGAAGATTTTGGGAAGGAATTCCTCCCTGTCAGGATGGGGGTGGCACGGGCTGCCCAGAGAAGCTGCAAAACTCTTCCTCGTCCCTGGAAGTGCCCAAGGCAAGCTTGGAGCACCCTGGCATAGTGCAAGGTGGGTGGGCAGTGGTAAGGGGTGAAACGGGGTGACTGAAGGTCCCTTCCCACCCATCCCAGTGTGGGATCTGATTCCCAGTGCCCAGGCTGGAACTCGGGCACGGCTGCGGCTCTGGGGAGCTGGGCCCCCCCTCCTCTGGGAAATGCAGCGTATAATCTCTGCATTAAAAGTCCTTGTGAGACAGGAGTGGCTGTGCCTACACAGCCCCAGCCTCCTCACATGCAGCCCTGTAGATATTTTTTAAAGCTTTTGCAGTGTCCTTCCATTACCGGCTGCGAAATTGCGCCGAGTCGATACCGGGAATAAAAAGGGGGAAAAAAAAGGAAAAAAAAAAATCAAAATTGAGCTTTTTTTTTTTTTTCCTCCTCTTTTTAAAACCCCGATTTAACTTCAAAGTAAATGGAAAGTGCGTTGCTGATCGTCTTGGGCGCCCTCCCTCGCTGCTTTTTCTGAGGGGAAGGGTTGGCTCTTCCCTGCACAGCGACGTCGGGGGGTGGAAGTGGAGCCTCGTGGCTCTGTTCAGGCAGGAGCTCTGGAAGTGCCAGGGAAAGGCTGGGCTGCCCTGAAAACACCACTAACAGTGGGGTTTGGGTGCCAGCACGGGGCTCGGTGGTTTGGGGACGCCTCAGGAAGGGTTTTCCAGGCTTTGCTGGCTGCTGGCCGTGCTCAGGGCTTGGTGCACAGCAGGGAAGGGAGGATTTCTCAGCCTCATGCCTGGAATCTCCTCTGGAATTCCCGTGCCTGGATTCCCACTGTGGAGGAGCAGCTCAGCTCATCCCCATGGTCTTTATTCCCTGCTCCTGCCCTGCTTTAGGTGCGAGGTTTTGTGTCCTTCCCAAGCCTGCCCCATCAGGGATAGAGCATAAAATAAACCAGGAAAGCCTCTGGACTGATGGGATCCATCCTTCCCATCGTTCTTAACAGAGAAATTCTTGCAGGAGCTGCCACCCCGAGCTGCTGGCATTGTCTGTGTGCCACGTTGGGAAAGAGCATCCCATAGTGAGGAGTCCTGGTGTAAAAACATCCCTGGGAGTGTTCCAGGCCGGGCTGGAGTGGGCTTGGAGCCTCCTGGGGCAGTGGAAGGTGTCCCTGCCCCAACCAGAGAGCCCTGAAACCCCTCCCAACCCAACCCATTCCCTGATTCCATGACCCCAAACCATAATCCCATTATCTCTCAACCTGGCCGCCCCTTCCCACTCTCACTGCCCTCCATTCCTATTTCCCTAACCCTTCTCCCAGTGGGTTTTCAGAGCCAGGAGATATTTTAGCAGCCCAGGAGCTGGCGAGGCCCTGCCTGGAGCCCACTGCATCCAGGACATGTCTCCCATTTAAATATAATGGGATCGTGTGGGACGGTGCCCATAAAAAGCAATGTCAGGGCCGAGCATCTGATCCCTCCCAGGCAGCTGGAGCAGCTCCCTGATGACTTTCCCAGGTTGTTCCTCATCCCCAGTCTGTTGCAACAGAGGGAGACTATCATGGGATGTGTATTTATATTTATATAAATATATTTATGTGGATTTGTTCTGTGCCAGCCTCGGGGGATGTGCAGCACCGGGCGGGATTCAGGGATCAGCCTCTGGCCCAGGGATGCTCTGCACACTCAGATCCAAATATTCCCATTTCTCCCTGGCTCCTGGCATTTGCCCTTTGCAAACTGAGGCTTGGGGATGGTCCCTCGGCACCCACTGCTCCAGCCCATCAGCACCCTCCGGAGCGAGAGGAAAATGGGATTTTAATAGGGCTGGAGTGGCTGTGGTGGGCTGGGAACACCCGTGGTTCCGGTTGAACCGTGGATTCAGGTCACATCTGAAGCAAATGACACATGTCAAGTGACATTTGTGTCTTGTCTTTTTGCTAATGACCTCCCCAGTTTGATTTATATTTATATTTTTATTTTTTTTTCCATTTTAAGGGGTGGCAAAGCTGTTTGTTCCCTTGTGGAAGTAAAATCCATCACCAGGCTGCTCAGACAAAATTTTCACCACCAATCCCTGGTCTCAACCCCCCAAAATCAGCCTGGAATTTATGAATATTAAATTATCATTCCAAAGGGAGCATCACCCATTTGATCCCACCCCAGAGCCCTGGTATCCCCTGGGATAATTCGATTTCCTGGAATTAAGAGACAGGAGCAACGCTCCAGTTCCTGCTTTTCCCTTTTCTGTCACATTCAGAAATATTCTCCATCAGATGTTCATGTTTCCTCAATTTGTAACACATTTTAATAATAGGAATCTTTCCCAGAGCCTGGATAAATTGTTGGGTGCTGGGAATCCTTCTGGGGAGGGCTCAGGGCTCCTCTTCAGCTGGGTTTGTGACCCAAAAAGAGCAAAAATTTACCTAATAAAAAAAAAAGCAAAAAACTAACAAAAAAAGTGCAAAAAATTAACCGAAAAAAAAGCAAAAAAAATTAAGCAAAACTAAGCAAAAAAATTAACCAATAAAAGGCAACCTCCCCACCCCAAAAAGGCAAAAAATTTTACAAAAAATAATGCTGCAGTTAATATTTATTTTTCACTTCTTATTTATTTTCCCTGGACTTTTATTTCAACTTCTCTACCTCTCCTTTCCCTTTCCACACAGGAATTTAGGGAAACACCCCATTAATTAGATAAATCCAGGATTCTGGGATGCTTTGGCTTGGAAAACCTCACCCAGTTCCACGGGCAGGGAACTTCCTGTTGGACCAGGCTGTGCCAGGATTGCCTTGGGTGCTGAATCCACCCAAAACATCCCACCCCAAAGCCCTTCCCATCCCTTTTTCCAGGTTCAGGATCATCCCAAAGCCCTTCCCNTCCCATCCTTTCTTCCTGGCTCAGGATCATCCCAAAGCCCTTCCCATCCCTTTTTCCGGGTTCAGCAGCATCCCAGAGCTCTTCCCATCCCTTTTTCCTGGCTCAGGATCATCCCAAAGCCCTTCCCATCCCTTTTTCCAGGTTCAGCAGTGTCTTCCCGAGCCTGAACATGGCTGTGAAGCGCCGGGAGCAGACGCTCCAGGACTACAAACGCCTGCAATCCAAGGTGGAAAAATATGAGGAAAAGGAGAGAACCGGCCCCGTCCTGGCCAAGCTGCACCAGGTACGGAGATCCCGGCAGCATTCCTGGGAAAACTCCGGGCAAAGCTTTTCCCTTGGATGTGACATCCACGAACAGAACGTTCTGGATGTCTTTTATCCGTGTAAAAATCACATTTTCGACAGCACAGCGCTGGTTTGGAGCGCTCAGTGAAGGGAAGGAGCTGCTTTTCCAAGATAAAATGGAACTTTTTCCGAGAGGAAATGGAATTGGAGCCCTGGGAGCTCTGGGGACGCTCAGAGCCAGCGCTGGGGTCGAGGCACAGGGGGGTTCCCCCCGACCTCGGTGTCTGAGCGAGCAGCTGGATGGGGAAGGGAACAGATCAGAGCATTTCCCAGCTTCATGTTTGCCACCTGTTCCCAAAAAAATTCGTCTTGGAAAGTTGCAGTAATTGGTTAACAGGAAGTTTTGCCAGATTTCTTTTTTGCTCTCTCCTGAATTTTAGTGAAAGCGTGAGGAGTTTGTTGTTTGGGTTTTTTTTTTTTTTAATCAAATCTTCCCCAGCATTTTTCCCCAAAATCTGTCGCTCCAGCAGCACATGGCTTGATCCTCCCAGGAACAATTGATACTCAGAGTGAAAGGAAATGTGGTTTTTTGATGAATTTCCCCCCCCAAAAAATGAAGTTTTGTGTTAAAGAACAGCCTGAACAAAAGACACCTCTGGTTTAACAGTAAGCAGCTTATTTTGCTCAGCCTCAGCAACTAAAGCTGGGGCTGGAAAAATGGGAATTCTTTTGTCCTGGTGATTAAGCAGGGTTTAGTTATTTCATTTCTTTTTTCCCCCCTTAATGAACTTTTGATCTAATTCCCCCTCCCAAAAAAAAGAATCTTAACTAAACACTGAGTTTAAACACCTGTGGGAGGAAGCCTGGAGCAATCCTGAACCTGGGGCATCCAGAGGGTCTGGATTTGATGGGAGATGGCCTCATCTCATCCAGGTATTTAATTACTGAGCTCCCATCCTGGGACTTCTCCCCATTAACTCCATCCCAGGAGTTTTCCCCGTGAGCTCCATCCCGGGAGTTTCAACGCTCACAGTTTTGTGGCAGATGAGGAATTTGCTCCTTTGCTGGGATGGTTCCAGGTTTTTCCAGCCTGGAGCCCAGTCCATGCCACCCCCCTGGCTCTCCCACACCCCCCTCCCTTCGGAATGGCAGCGGGATTAAGTGGCAGACTTGAACTGCTCTAATATTTCACAGCCCACCCCCTCCTGCCCTTTTCCACACCATCCCAGAGACATTTCCCGTTCTCCCCACGCTCTGTTTAAAGGAGCCAGTTGGATGCACTGAGCTGAAGGTCATGGTGGTGGTGGGGGCAGGATCCTGGAGCGATGCAGGAGTGAGGGGACGTGGCCAGGGACGTTCTCCAGCCTGGCTGAGCTCTGGGACTTTGGGGTTTGTCCGTGTTTTTCTGAAGGAGACAGGACACAACCTCTCTGGGTGTCCTGTGGCTTTCCAGGGTCAGAGCTTGGGTCCTACCAGGGTCCATTGGGTGGTCACTTGGGTTCTACCAGGTTCCATTGAATGGTCACTTGGGTTCTACCAGGTTCCATTGAATGGTCACTTGGGTTCTACCAGGTTCCATTGAATGGTCACTTGAGTCTCACCAGGGTCCATTAATTGGTTGTTTGGATCCCACCAGGGTTCGTTGGGTGGTCACTTGGATCCCTCCAGAGTCCATTGGGTGGTCACTTGGATCCCACCAGGGTCCATTAATTGGTTGTTTGGATCCCACCAGGATCCATTAATTGGTCACTTGGATCCCACCAAGTTCCATTGAATGGTCACTTGATTCCCACCAGCTTCCGTTGGGTGGTCACTTGGATCCCACCAGGCTCCATTGGGTGGTCACTTGGGTTCTACCAGGGTCCATTGAGTGGTCACTTGAGTCTCACCAGGGTCCATTAATTGGTTGTTTGGATCCCAATAGGGTCCATTAATTGGTCACTTGGATCCCACCAAGTTCCATTGAATGGTCACTTGATTCCCACCAGCTTCCGTTGGGTGGTCACTTGGATCCCTCCAGGGTCTATTGAATGGTCACCTGGTCCCACTGGGTTCCATTAATTGGTCACTTGGGTCATACCAGGTTCCATGGATGGTCACTTGGGTCCCACCAGGGTCCATTAATTGGTCACTTGGGTCCCACCAGGGTCCATTAATTGGTCACTTGGGTCCCACCAGGGTCCATTAATTGGTCACTTGGGTCCCACCAGGCTCTGTTGGCTGATCCCATGGGTCCCACCAGGGTCTGTTGGCTGATCCCATGGGTCCCACCAGGGTCCATTAACTGCTCACTTGGGTCCCACCAGGCTCTCTTGGCTGATCCCACGGGTCCCACCAGGCTGGTCACTGCTTGTCCCCACATCCAAGCAAAGCACCCCTTGCCCTGAGGGGTGTCTGTGCCAGGAGGATCCTTTTCCCAGCCCCTCCCCTGTGTCCCTCCGCAGGCCCGGGAGGAGCTGCGCCCCGTGAAGGAGGACTTTGAAGCCAAGAACAAGCAGCTGCTGGAGGAGATGCCCAAGTTCTACAGCAGCCGCATCGATTACTTCAAACCCAGCTTCGAGTCGCTGGTCCGGGCACAGGTGAGACATTGTCCCCTCCTGGTAGCTGTGCCATGTCCTGTCCCACAGTTCCAGCCCTGCCTGTTCGTTATCTACTGGAATTCCATAGCTTTATCCATCCGGGAATGCCATCTTGGACATGGAGTCCTGAGCTCAGGACTGCACCTGGTTTTTGGTGTTTGGGCTCATTTGAAGGTCTCTGGTGAGCAGAGAAGAGGCTCCTGGGGCATCTCCACACCAAAGATTCGCAGGAAGAGGAGTCCTGAATAACCCCCAGCTTCCATTTCCATCCTCCAGCTTCCTCCAGGCGCGTGCTGCCTCTCCTCCTCCTCCTCCTCCTCCTCCTCCTCCTCCTCCTCCTCCTCCTCCTCCTCCTCCTCCTGCTCCTCCCTTTGCCCTTTCCCTTAGGCTGCAGAGGGGCAGGCTTGGGATCTCACCAGCCTTTCAGAACCTCTGCCATCCCACCCCGCAGCTCCCGGGGCTCTCCAGCACCGGGATGAGGGCGGAACCGGGCGCTGCCGGCACCGTGGGCGTTTTCCTGCAGCATTTTGGGGCCGGGAGGTGCCGCAGGGCCCCAGGTGTGCTGCGGGGGGGCTGCCGGGAGCACGTGTTCCGTCTCACCTCCGACTTGGGGGGGCCTCTGTGCGGAGCTGCCAGCGAGTTGTCTGCAGGCTGATTCACCTACCAGATGGTGCCGATGCTCCCTGCGCCGCAGGGTGGGTGCTGGGGATGCTGTTCCTGCTGTTCCCTTAGCAATCGGGGCTCCCTGTTCCAGCCCGGAATAACCAGAATTCCCGCAGCCACCGCAGAGTCTCGCTGGCCCTTTTCGCCCTGCGGAGCCCGTCCGTGGGGGAGACCTTGGAACCCGAATGTTCTCTGCCCTCTCCAGGGGTTTGTGATCCGTGAGTTTCCTCAGGGAGCGGCTTTTGCCCCTCTGCCTTCTCCTCACTCCATTTGTGGCCGGATTCCCAAGGAATTTGGGGTGAGGAGGACGTTGGGAGCTCGGAGCACCCAGAGTTGAGGGTGTCATTGCTGGGGCTGTTTGTGAGACTCTCCATCCTTATCCCTCTTCTTCCTCAGGAATCCTCTGCTTGCTTTCCTGTCTTATCTACCCTGCCTCTCTTCAGGTGAGGAATTTGTTGGGAAAACCGTGTGAAATCCCGTTTTTAACACCCAAAAAGGCAGCGTCACAACAAAGCTGATGCATCTCCCGTAGGCTGGACTAAAGCTGGTCCCAGATGGATGCAGCTCCCATCCCTCCCTCCCTCCTTCCCTGCCAGCCTCCATGGGAGCTGCATCCCTCTTTTTCCCAGCACTGGCTGCATCCCTCCACCCCCAGGGAGGGATGTTGGAATGTTTGTGCCGGGCTGTGTGTGCCCCCCTGGCTCGGGAGCTCTGGGAAGCGTTTTCCCATGGAAGTGGCTGGAATAAAATGGAAAAGGGATGTGATTTGCCCAAGGTAATGAGTCAGTGGCGAGCCAGGAATAGCACCCAGAGCCCTGAGTCAGCTCAGCAGCTGCTCACCTGCAGGCACCTGGGTGGGAAGGGCAGCCAGGGGGGCTGCCAGGAGCATCCCCATCCCGGGTGAGAGCTGGCATGGGAATTCTGCCCGGGTTTCCCTCCCGCCGTGCCTCCCTGAGCTGATTCCTCGATGGAATTTCTATTTCCAGCCTTTTCTGTGGGTGCCTCTCCAGGAGGGGGATGAGGCTGGAGGTGCATCCCTCAAGGAAAGGGCCACATGGGGTGGGACTGGGATCAGCTGGCCCCTGCAGGGGGGCTGTGGCTTTGGGGTTGTTTCTCCCTGGATCAAACCCACCATCCCAAGGCAGAACCACGTAATTTCCCCTATATTTTGGCTCTGTAGAAAGCCAGGAGTTGCAAAGCGAGACAAACTGTGTGACAGTGACACCAGCGAGCTGGGAAGGGACCAGCTCTGGGAAGGGGAAGGACCCTGGTCCCGAGCACCTCCATGGCTTTGAGCCAGGCAGACCCTCCCCAGCCTCCTCCCCGGGCGGGCGAGTTCCCATGGCACGGCCTGGCCGCGCTCCCGGGGCCGGGTGTCTCCTGACGCCGGGACATGTCCCGAGCTCGCAGGGCTGTAACATTCAACACCAAATTCTTCTTTCCACCCACGGACCCGGGCCAAGCCAAGAGAGGCAAATATTTCCCTGGCTGGGGGGCTTTGAAGTGGCCACATGGAGATGAAAGGGGGAGATTTTGGAGCTGTCGCTGGTGTGAGGCGTGAACAGCACTTCCTTCCCGCTTTGGGCTTTGTTTTCCAGCTAGAAAACATGGGATTCCTTCAGGTTTTAATGGAATGGGGGGGAAGATGGTGCTGTGGGCTGGGGGAGCCCGGCCCTGGCAGCGCCCTCGGGTTTGTTTTGGGTAGGGCTGCCCCAAACAAGCGGCCGCTGCCCGGCTGGGCCATTGTGGCCGGGATGTGTCGAACACGGCGTCCCCAAACAGAATTAGTTCAGGACAGGTGGACTCGGGGCCGTTGGCTCGGGCTCAAAGGCGAGTTGGAGCTGGGATTTGATGGGATGGGGACGGAGCATATGGTATCCATAGCTGGAAAAGTACTGGGCTGGCGGGAGCAGGTAGGGCAGGGCGAGCTGGCTGCAGAGCAAGGGGTCCCCCGCGGTCACCNTCCCGGGAAAGGCTGGGACCCCCCCTCTCCTCGCTGGAGCCCGCGCCCGAGCAGCCACCCCGCTGCCATCTGCCTGCGCTGACCCACGGGCTCCCGCGCCGGCAAGCGCTGCTCGCTGCCGGAGATAATTGGCGGTGCTAATTAGCACGTTATTAACACACCCCTCCTCCTCCTCCTCCTCCCCGTGCTTCGCACGGGGCACGGCGCTGCCGGGCTTGCCCCTCGCCGATCCCACCGAGCCCCTCGCCCTGCCCACCGTGGCTACCGAGCCCCGACCCGCGGGCAGCGCGGGCAGGCGGCCCGTGCCGGTGGCAGCGGGGACAAACACGGGGGACGAGGCGGCTGCGGGAGGGTGGCGGGTGCCGGTGGCAGCCCCGCACGCGCGGCTCCCAGATGGGAAGCGAGCGGAGAAGGGCAGCGTGTTATTAAAATGTGTTGAGTTGTAATAATCCAAGGGGGTGGCATCGCCACATGGGAGGGAGCTATTTTAGACACCAACGCCGCGGCGAGGGGCTGCCGAGGGCACCCGCGAGGGGGAGGGAGGGCTGCGGTGGGGAGGAGACCCCCATTCCCCTCCCTCCCCGATCCCCCTTCTCCAACAGGTTGTCTACTACACGGAGATGCACAAGATTTTTGGGGACCTGACAGCGCAGATCGACCGGCCCGGGCTGAGCGACGAGCAGCGGGAGCAGGAGAACGACGCCAAGCTCAGCGAGCTCCGTGCGCTCTCCATCGTGGCCGACGACTGAGGCGAGGATGGGGATCCTCCCCGCCCCTTTCATCCCAGCTCCCATCCCAGGGATGGATCTGTGGGGCTGGAGCTGCTCCTGCCAGGGTCGGGATTGTCTTTGTCACTCCACAAATGAGTTTTGCCTTAAATTGGGGGGTGTGGAGGAGCAGGATGAAGATTGGGATGGGAGTGCTGGATTTTCCCAAGTTCCAGCCTCCCTTGGCACCCCCAGAGCCCAGAGGGTGAGACCCCCCACTCCTCCCCCTCATTCTGTGCCTTAGGAGCCCAAAGCCCCCCCTCAGGGGAGGGCAAAATCACTCAAATCCCATTTTTGAGGCATGGCAAGAGGGCGATGCTTCCCGTGGTGAGCACCCAGCCCTCTTTTCCCAGGAATGGTACAGCGAGCCTGCCCTAGAGCTGNGGGGCTGTGTCGCTGTCACCGCCAGAACCGTGTCACTGTCACCACCGGGGCCATGTCGGTGTCGGTGCCACCGCCGGGACTGTGTCGGTGTCGGTGTCACCGCTGGGGCCGTGTCGGTGCCACCGCCGGGGCCGTGTCGGTGCCGCCACCGGGGCTGTGTTGGTGTCGGTGCCACCACCGGGGCTGTGTTGGTGTCGGTGCCACCACCGGGGCCGCTGTCGGTGCCACCACCGGGGCTGTGTTGGTGTCGGTGCCACCACCGGGGCCGCTGTCGGTGCCGCTGTCACCGCCGGGCCGCTGTCGCCCTCTGCTGCCACCCGGCCGCCACTGCAGGGGGGACACGGGGGGCTTGTGGTGTCACCTGGAAGGGAAAACCCGGGATTGAACATTTCCCCCCCCGTGGAGGTGCGGGAAGGAAACGGCGTCAAAGCACGCGGATTTGGGTTTTTCAGTAAAATATTGGGAATTTAGGCCTGAGCTGGCCCCTCTTAAGGATAAGGAGAGGCCACCTGCTGTGTCCTGGGATGTGCTGGATGGGTTATGGGGGTGGAAGCCCACCCTGGTGGGGCCCTGGTGGGGCTAACGAAGGTCCTGTCCCTGCATTGGGGTGGAACGAGGCTCCTGCTGCTCCAGGTGAGGGCACGCGGCTCCAGACATGAGGAAATCCATCACCACCTCTTCCCACCAGGACCCAGATTTGGCACACAGGACCCTGCACAAGACAGGGAACAGCGGTCAGGGGTGTCCTGGGAAGCCCAGCAGGAAACAGGGAGATGGAAACCCTAAACCCAAACCTTCCCTTCCCAGGTGGAGCAGAGGGGATGGGACAGAGCCGTGGGAATGCTGGTGGCCGTCCCCAAGGAGGCGCTTGCAGGGACGCAGAGCAAGGTCCCCCCAAGAGCATCCCGTGCCACATCCCGTGCCAAGGCTCCTCCCCAGCTCCCAGCACGGAGAACTTCATCCCTCCCTCTCCCCTCGGCTGTTCCTTCCCAACCACATCACATGCCAGGCCAGGTTTAAGCAAAATAAACCCAGTTGCCACGGTTACCCAGAGCAGGGATGCTAAATATACAGAATATAGATATTTATATATATATTTAACTGCCACGCAAGCAGCCCGTGCACCCGAGCAAGGGACACGCACTTCCACGGGATGTGAGCCGTGCAGACCTCGGGATGGAGCCTGAGTGGGCAGAGATCCATGGCAGCCCTTCCATGGCCTGGAGGTGTTGATTCCTGCCCGGATTCGACCCCACCTGGGCTTACCTGAACCCACCTGGTGGCTTTGTCTGCCTCCCTGCGTGGCACAGCCAGACCTCCCCGGGCACCCCCAGTATCCCACCTCTCCTGCATCCCGAGTATCCAGGAATCCCAGCTCCTGGTCCATGCCCTCAGCTCCTCCTGCCCTCCTCCAACACTCAAGAGAGGGATTTCACCCCTGGAAACTTAACCCAGGCGTTGCCAGGGATTCACTCTGCGTACTCTCTGCGCTGGCTGGGGAGGAGAATTCCATCTTTTATAGTAAAAAGTGGATAATTACCAGGTTTTGCACCACCCACAAGATCCCAGCGTTAATAGGGAGAGCTGGCAGGAAGGGAAAATTAACTCTACGATGTGGAACGTGCTCAGCGCCGGAGTCTGAGGCACCCCTGGGTGAGGTTCATCAGCACTCGAACCTCTGGGAGCAGAGGGAAGGGAAGCACCACTCCAAGAGGATCCATGTGAACGGCAGTGGGGCCATCCCAGGATGGGGACCATTCCCTGCTGATGAGCAAATCTTCCTCCTTTTTCCTCCTCGTCAGGAATTCCGGGTTAGCCCAGAGGTGTTGCAGCAATCCCGGCTGTCTCCCTTCCTCCCCAAATCCTCTGACCCCCTCGGGGACAGGTTTAGCAGATGTCAGCCAGTCCAGCACCACCAATCCAAGGGCTTTCCTCACCAAGTGGATGAATTAACCCTGTCCAGGCCAACCAACACCAGCACCCATCTGGGTCCGCACCTTGGTTTTCCTTGTCAGGTGCTCGGGAGCTTTCCCTTGCTCCGGGTGATCCGGGGGTGCCCGGGTGGGAAAGAGAGGCTCAGACCTCCCTCCTCCTCCTCACCTGGGCCCTGGAAGGAAAATCAGCACCCCCTGGATCGGCCTCAGCGTCCCACTTGGGATCAGCCAGAGGGATTCAGCCGGGCTCCCCCAGGGGAGGGGAAGGGGTCCAGGCGGGGGTGGCAGAGGGGCAGCAGGGAGGGGGTGCCCAGAGTCCCACCCAGCCCCATCCTGTCCCCACCTCCCCGAGCCCCTCCCCATTGGTCCCCACCCCGGGGGGCTCAGGAGAGCAGAGAGGGGGGGGCGATGGGAAGATGCTGGAAAGGAGGGGACAAGGATAAGACCCCTCCCCTCCAGCTGTGTTCCAAAAACCCTTCAGCACCCCAAGATCAGGCTGTGACCCAGCCGGGGGGCACTGCCAGGGACCCCGGTGCCCCCCCAGCACCGACTCCAGCCCCTGCCGTGAGGATGGACCCCGCGGGGATGAGCACTCACGTTTCCCGGGAAGGAGCGGTGGGATGCAGGCGGCTGCAGCTCCGAGGATGCCCCCGGGGCGTCCGGGAGGGCTCGGGAGACGCTGCGGGAAGGAAAAACCCCAAGTGACGGTAGGAAATCGGCAGGAAAGGGGGAAAGGGAGGGAGAACGGGATACCTGATGGGAGAGCGCCTGCCTGGGGCTCGGGGCAGCATCTTCCTCACCTGCGGCTCCACGTAGAGCTGGCGGCACCGTGACGGGCTCCAGCAGCGCCAAAACAGCATCGAACCCTTCCTCACCCTCTTCCTCTACCCCCTCAAACTGGAGCCCCCCCCCCCACCTGCGAGCCCTCGCACCCCCACCCCCTCCGCGATCCTCCCGGGAGCACCATCCCCGCCCCTCCCCAGCCCGGCGAGGACCCCCCGGAGCCCCTTCCCCCCAACCCACCCGCGGAGCAGCTCGAGGGGTCCAGGGGGCTCAGGGGGGAGGACGAGCTTTACCCCCAGCCCGAAGCGGCGGGACCCCTCCGGAGCCTGCCCGGCGCTGAGCTGGGAGGGGGCTCGGGCTGGACCCAGGGGAGGGGGCTCGGGAGCGGCGGCAGCCGCTTGAACCGTCCGTGGGACCGGTCCCGGCCGGACAAAAGGGGCGGAAAAGCCCTCGGAAGTGATGCGGCGGTGACGCGGCCCCCTGTGACGTCACGCCGGGCTTAGGGGAGTGACGTCACGGCGCGACAGCAAGAACCTCGCTAAGAGCCGCCTCTTTATCGGTGAAAAGAGTTTATTGTGGGAAAGAAAAGGTGAAGCGGGTGCGTCGGGCCGGGGACCGGCCCCGGGCGGGCGTGACGTCATAGAGTGGGGTGTGACGCAGTTCCTCCATCCAGGTGTGGCGGTGGGAGCGGGACCCCCCCGTCCTACCTGCACCGGCCGGCCCGCAGGGAGCGGCGGGTCAGGCGGGTGAGCAGCACCTTCAGCCGGCCCCAGTGCGAGCGCCCGTCCTGCCGGGAGAGGTGGGGTCAGCGGGGGGACCTCCGGGACCCGCCCCCGCCGCACCCCGACACCCCCCGGCCGTACCTTGTCCGGTGCCGGGGCACCCGCCCCGCCCTCGGAGGGGTCCAGCAGGCTGGGGGAGCTGACCGAGTGTCCCCACATCCTCCGGCACGGCCCGGGGTCAGCTGCTGCATGGAGGGGACAAAGCTGGTCACGCTTGGGGGTCTGGGGGCATCGTCCTGCTATCCCACCCCCCTCACCTGGCGCCACGTCCCGCCATCCCACCCCATTCACCTGGCCCTGCCCTTCCCGCATCCCTCAGTGTTCACCTGGCTCCAGGTGCCATCATTCCCAAACCCCGCTCACCTGGGGCCTGGCTGTCCGAGCAGGAGCGCGGCCGGAACCCCTCGCCCCTCCACGTGCCCAAATCCTGCCTCGGGGGCTGCCGGCTGGGCTGCGGGCGAGGAGAAGACAGGCACGGCCTTGAGCTGGGACCCCCATGCCCCCTTCCCCATCCATCCCCCCTCCTCCCGGCCCTCACCACGCTGTCCGGGCGGGCGCAGCGGGCTCCGGCCGCCCGCTGCCGGAGGACGCGGTTGTCCTGCTGCAGCCGCGCCAGGCGCTCCAGCATCTGGCACACGTGCTCCAGGTAGCGCAGCCCCTGCCCCGACACCGCGGCCTCGGCCACAGCCCGGGGGTCCCGAGGGCTGCCGGGCGGCCGAGCCCCCCCAGCCGCGGCCGCCGCCGCCCCCTCCGGCTCCTCGGGGTCCCGCGGGGGCTCTGCCAGGTCGGCGGCGCTGGCGCTGCGCCGGCTGAGCTGTCGCGGGCAGCGCTGCCTCCTCCTGCTCCGCTGCGCCGCCTGCAGCAGCCTCCTGCTGCCCGAGCGGCTCCGGGGGGACCGGGGGGGCTCCTCTCCGGGGGGTTTCTCCGCCGGAAAGCCGTCGAGGGAGAAGCTGCTCTCGGAGCCCAGCGGGGTGGTGGGTGAATGCTCGTTGCTGGCCATTTCCACTCCAGAATCCTCCGACTCAGCCTTGAGGAATCTCCCGCCGGCTGGGGGGCTGCTGGGGGGTCCCCGGGTGCTCATGCCCCGCGGGGGCTGCCGCGGGCTCTCCTGCAGCCGGCGGTAGACGCTGGCGGAGGTGCGCACGATGCAGCTCTCGGCAGACTCCCAGGGACCATCTGCGGGGGCAGAGAGGACGGGTGGTCTCAGCTGGGAGGGGTCCCTGGGCAGAAAACTGGGTGCCTACTGAGCCCACTGCCCCTCTAAGCCCCCCCGAGCCCCACAACAGCAGCTCCAGCCATGCCCAAGGCCTCACTCCCCACTGCCAAGGGGAGTTGCAGCCCCCCTGCCCAGGGACCCCTCTCCAGAGGGTCCCTGCAGCCAGGGTTACGTTCCTGTGTTCCTACAACCCCAGCCTGTTGTCGATGCTCCCCCAAAACACGGCCTCGGCCTCCACCATCCTCCTCCTCCTCTTCCCAAGCCGCGCTGCTGAGCTGCTGGGGGGGCACCCAGTGCCCCCCACCCTGACCTGGGCAGGGCTTTTGAGCCGGGTTCTCCCCGTACCCCACTCCAGCTCGGTGCCGGCAGCCCAGGACACAGCACGGCCACAGGATCCTGGCCATAAAACGGCTCCAGGGACCACCAGCTCCTCGCACTTGTCCCCACAGGATGGGGATGCGCCCCCCACCACCCCACAGCTCCAGGTGGGATTGTGCTCCCTCCATGGGGGGGTCCTCGGCATTCCTTGCCCAACACTCACCTCCCTTCCCGGCCAGACCCCACCGAAGGGCTCAGGGAGGTGGGAGCGGGGCTTCCGCACATCCTGCGGGCTGCCCACCCCCCAAAAACCCCACTGAGGGGCTGACAACCCCCCCAAACACACTCACAGCAGCTGAACCTCCTCTTCCAGACGGTGCGGGAGCCACCCCACATCGCCGAGAGCCAGAGCCGAGTGCCGGGCGCGCGTCCCGGCGCTCCCTTTTATAGCCACCCCAGCCGGCGACGGGCCCTGTATCCAGAGGCACCTCATTACCGGACTGGTTCCCAACTGGTTCCTCGCAGGATTTGGGATCGGCGATACTGGCTGGGCCAGTGGTTAAGGACTCCCTTCCCACCCCAGCTGGGAAGGCGAGAGGGTTGTTGGGGCGCCGGCAGGCAGCCAGGTGCCGGCTGCACCCCACCAAATCCCAGGAAACTCACTCAGGACTCCAGCGTGGGCTGAATTCACCCGTCGGGGGTCCCAGTGCTCCCCAATTCCTGCCCCTCCTGCAGCCCCACCACTTACCGTGCATCCCTCAGGGGCTGGAGAGGCCGAGGGGAGCCGGGAAGTCGCGGCCAGCCCCGGGACAATCCGGCCGTTCAGTGGGATTGAATCCCAGCAATGCCGGGGCGCAGCCCGTCCGCCCCAGCAGGATTGAATCCCAGGAATTCCGGGGGGCAGCCCCTCCACCGCAGCCCAGCGGCCGCTGCCAGCAGCCCAGCTCCCACACGCTGCAGGACCCGGCGCTCCAAGGGGCTGCTTCCCCCGCCACCTCGGGGGTGTCACCGGAGCCCCACCGGCGTGGGGGGCACAGGAAGGGCGAGAAGGGGCCTGGGGGATCCCCCCCAGCTCCTCCTGGGGGTCCCCCCAGCGTTGGCAGCTCCAGCTCGGCCCCTGGCACCTCCCAGATGTTGCTGCTGGAGGGGGGTCCCAGCACAGCCAGAGCTGGGGCACACACGGAGATGGGCCCAGGGTTTTGGGGACCCCCACGCCGCATTTGGGGACCCGGAGGGCTCTGGGAGCAGGCACCGGCCCGTCAGCCCAAACGTGGGAAGGGAAAACCTGAATTCCCAGCACAGCCGGGAGCCTGGGCCCCTCCCAGCAGGGAGTGGGATGAAAACCAGGGGTCTCTTCAGCACAAATCGGGGGTTCCAGGAGACCCCCAGGTTCCTTCTCAAGCGCAGACAATTCAAAACAGAGATTCCTGAGGATCCCTTCCAGAACGAGCCTCGCAGGTTGGAGACCCCGAGGGAACCCCCAATCCAGGCCAGGCGCGGGGGGTCCCCCACAGCCCCAGGGGCCACCGACTCACCGAGGTCACCACGGAGCTGCTGCACCGCGAAGGCTCCGCGGCGGCGCAGCATCCTCGGGCTGTGCCGGGACCGGGGGTAAAACCGGGAATAGGGTGCTGAGAGCCGGGCAGGGAGCCCCGGGAGCCGGGCAGGGAGCAGGGGGCTGCTCCTCCGCTGCTTTATGGGGCAGGGCTGGGGGGCGGCACAGCCCCGGGGCGGGGCGGGGGTGGGGGGCCGCCCCCTGCCCGGGCAGTCCTTTTGCCCCCAGCTGTATTATCCCAGGAGGGCTCAGAGCGTTGATTCCCCTTTTTCCCGTGTGGAGGGCGGGACCATCGTCATCCTCCCTCCCTGGATGTCAGAGCCATGGAATGGTTTGGGTGGGAAGGGACCTGAAATCCCATCCAGTGCCACCCCTTTCCATCATCCCAGGTGCTCCAAGCCCCGTCCAGCGTGGCCTTGGACACTTCCAGGGATCCAAGGGCGGCCACAGCTCCTCTGGGATGTTTCATTGGGAATTCCATGGTGAGAGCTCCATGGCCGAGCCCGGGGCGCACGGGGGGCCGTGGCTCACCCCAAACAGACCCCAGTGAGACCCCAGGCAGGAGGGAAGGGGAGTCTTGGCTGTCCCCGCAGCGGAGGGACAGGGGAAGGGACAGGACCCTCCCAGGTTGTTGATAACAGCAAATCCCAGATAACAGCAAATCCCAGATAACAGCAAAGCCGTGCAGGCGGGCACGGAGGGCGGGGAGAGGCGATAAGAGCACCTGGAGCGGGACAAAGGCCTCGGCCATCAGCCCCCATAAACCCGGCCACCTCCCAGGGACGCCGGGAGGGACCATCCAACCCTGCGGGCAGCCCTGACCTTCCCGAGGGCAGGACAAGGCCGGCTGGAGCGGCACCGGAGCCCTGCCAAGCCCTGGAGCCTCACCCTGGGTGCAGGCAGGAGGGCTGAGGGGTCTGGGGGGTCCCTGTCTGCACCCTGGGTTTGGGGTAAAACCCCCCCTTCCCCCTGCCCTGGGGTCCCGGCACAGAGCAGACACGGCAGTGGAGCAAATATATATTATATTTATAGAGAATCTGGTTTAATTGGTCGGAGAAGCCCTTTGCAGTCAGTGCCCAAGCGGTGCCAGCCCCCGCTCCGGTACCCAAGTGCTCAAGCGACCCCCCCCCCCCCCCCCCAAAATGTCCCCTCGGTGTCCCCCGGGCTGAGAACTCACCCAGCTCATCACACGCACCCACACAGGGGTGAAGATGGGCGGCTGCAGCGCATCCCCCCCAAATCCCATCCATGCCCAGCCTGGCAGTGCCCTCAGCCCCCCACCCCAGCCCCACCGCAGTGGGGTGGGACCGCCCTGGGGACAGGGGGGGATGCTGGCGGTGACCCCATCGCACGGTGCCGGTGGCCGGGGCTCAGGAGCGGGGGGACACAGGGCGGGGGACAGCCCCGCCCGGGGGTCCCTGATAGCGCAGGCGGGCGTGTTTCTCGCAGAACAGCTCGTCCCCCACCCAGAAGTGGCCGCGCATCTTCAGGCTGAGGCCGCAGTCGGCGCAGGTGTAGCAGGACGGGTGCCGGTAGCGGCCGTCCTGGATCCGCACCGCCTGTGTCCTGGGGGTGTGGGGACATGGGGTCAGCCGAGGCACCCTGTGTGTCCCCAGGGTCCCCTCCCACCCAGGGTCAGCCCCATCGTGGCCCTGGAGCGCTGGCAGGGATGGATCCTGCCCTGAGATCACCCCACTCACACGCCAGGACCACCCCCATTTTTGCCCTGCGGGGACAATGGCAAGGATGGATCCTGCCCTGGGACCCCCGAGCCCCCAGCCCCATCCCCCCCCAGGATCAGCCGCATTTTAACCCTGCTGGGAGTGACAGCTGGGATCGATCCCGCCCCGGGACCTGCCCCACCCGCGCCCAGGATCAGCCGCATTTTAACCCTCCCAGGAGCAACTCCAGGGACAGATCCTTGCCTGGGGACACCCCTGAGAGAATCCCCATTTTTGGTTTCGCCAGGAGGGATGGCAGGGACAGACCCAGCCGCGGGACCCCCCAAGCCCCCAGCCCCACTCACGCGATGCTGCTCCCGCACTTCTCACAGACGTGCAGCTTCTGCACCCCCGCCACGGGCTTGCGGGCCCCGGCCGAGAGCCGGCTGGGGAAGGGAGCCGCGGGACCTCCTGTGGGGACACGAGGCCATCGCGGGGGTCCTGCTACCCCCGTGCCACACTTCCCACCTCCCCCCGTGCCCCCTCACCTGCTTCCTCATCCTCCAGAGCCTCCTGGAGCAGGCGGAAGGTGCTGGATTGCCGCGGGGCCGCCCGCAGCTCCCGGTTCTCCTGCAGCATCTTGTAGACCTCCGAGTCCTCCTCCAAGCGCCGCATGGCCGGCTCCGAGCCCTGGCTGTGGGGCGGCAGCCCGAGGGGAGGTTTTGGGGGGGTTCCCAGCACCCGGATTCCAGGATCCACCCGGCTGCACCTCGCTGCCCGTCCGCCACCTGCTCCCTCCACCCCGGGAGCTGCCCCGGCCTGCCCGGCCCTCCCACGGCCCCACCTGCCTACAGGTGAGTTAACCCTTTCCGCGGGCTCCCTCCGCACCCACGGGTGACAAACCGGCGTGGGGACATGGGGCTGGGGGCTTCCCTGCCGCTGAGTCCCCCCCCACAGAGCCCCCAGCCCGCTCCGTACCTGTGGCAGGTGTTGGCAGAGGAGGAGGAGAAGCGCCGCTCCCTGAGCGTTTCCCAGGGGTTTTGGGGGGCTCCGGGCCCCAGCGAGGGTGGGCAGGGGGGTGGGGGCAGGGTGGGTCCCTGGGCGCTGTTCTGGCGGCTCAGGCGTCCTCGCTCCTGGCAGGGGGAGAGGTGATGGAAGTCCAGGGGGAGCCGGGCTGGGGTGGGGCGCTGCAGCAGCCCCCCAGAATGATCTGAGGGTGCCCACAGACCCTCCCTATCCCCCCCCGGCACCCCAAGGACACCCGAACCAGGCTCAGGGGCTTCTCCCAAGCCCAGGTGCCCAGAGGGATGCAGGGATGCTCCATAGGGCAGCTGCTTCTCCCTCCCACCCGGGCTGGGGTCGGCGGGAGCCCACCCAGGGGGGCCAGGGCAGCACCCCCACCCCATAACCCCGCGCCTGCGCCTGTCCTCTCCCCACCATCTGCTCCTGCTTAGCGGCCCCGGCGAGGCCGGGAAGCGGAACCCTGGATAAGTGGAAGCTGATGTTCCTGGGAGCAGCTGCCACGCAGATGGGGATGAATCCCAGCAGGACCCCGGGGTGGGCACAGGGACCCCCCGCCTGGGCCCGTGGAGAGGGAGAGGGGCAGCGCTGAGGCTCTGTGGGGTCACGAGGGATGAGCTAAAATTAGGCACGGGAGGGAGCTGGGCCTTGGCCTCATCCCTGCCGGCATCCAGTGCCAGCCCGCCCTGGGGTGTGAGGAAGAGTGGGATGCGAGGAAGAGTGGGATCCAAGGGCAGCCATCCCCTCACCACCCCCTCGGGCACAGGGATTTGGGTGGGGGGCGTCGGGCATGGCATCCTCATGTCCTCTGCCCTGTGGCTTGAGTGTCCGGGCTGAGAGGGACCCTCTGGCACAGGGAGGGACCCTCCGGAGCCGGCACCGAAGCAAACGGAGCTGGGGAGGAAGGAGGGAGCGGGCGGCCGGAGGAGCCAAGGGGCGGCCGGGGCTGCGGCCAAAGGCAGCTGGGAAGGGCCGCGCTCGGGGCCGCGGCTCTTCCCAATTTGGGCTTGAAAAACAAGAAAAAGAGAAAGCAGAGAGGGAGGAAAGGAGGGAGACGCCAAGGCTGGAGCCAGCGGCTGCCCGCAGGGAGGGACGGGGCGGCCGCGGGCATCCTGGGACTGAGCTGGGGGGTGGAGGAGGCATCCAGGCCCCGGGCATCCCGATCCCACTCCCGGGGTGTCCCACCGCGGCGGGGGCCGGCGGCAGTGCCGGGGATGCGCCGGGCCGCGGGTCCCTGCCCGGCCAACACCCCAGAGCCCCGGGCTGGCGGGAGCGGGGCTGGGCCTCCCCAAACTGGTTTGGCCTCCCCAAGCTGGCGCCGCTGCCAAGGGGAGCAAAACATCCCTGGGCAGGTGCGGCGGTGCCCGCGGGGCCGGGGGTGCTGCCAGCGCGGCGGGGAGGGGACAGGGGCGGCACCGCCGCAGACGGGGACCCTGAGGGACAGCAGGGCTGGGCAGTGACGTGGCCGAGGGGGTGGTTTGGGAGCTCAAAGTGGGATAGTTTTGGGGCTCCGAAGAGGTTTGGGAACGTAAAATGAGGTGGTTCGGGGGTCAAGGGGGAAGGCTTGGCCTTGCAGTGGGGAATGGTTTGGTGAGGTGGTTTGGGGCTTAAAATGGAGATGATTTTGGGGTTTAGAGGGGGATGGTTTGGGCGTTCAAAAGGTTTCGGGCCCCAAACCCCCCCCCCCAGCATCTCTGCCTGGTCCTGTGCAGGCCCCCGGCTCCCTGCTCACCTGGCAGAGGCCAGGACAGATGAACTCCTGCTCCAGGGCTTCTGAGCTGGGGGAGAGAACAGAGACATCAGGGGGGTCCCTGACCCTCCCCAGACCCCTGCCCACCCCCCGGCCTCACACACAGCCGAGTGCAGCCTTACCCAGCACTGCCAGGCAGGTGGGCGAGGGATGCCAGGCTGGGATCGGGGGTTCTCAGGGCACCCTGGCTCTCATTCCGCATCCGCAGCGTGTCCTGGGGAGGGGAGGGCGACTCCAGCAGCTGCCACCAGCCCTGGGTGGGGGGCAGGGGTGTGCAGGGGCTGCCCAGGGCTCACCTGGAAGTGCGTGGCCAACCTGTCCGGTGAGGTGTCCCCGTTGGTGTGGCTGGGAGGTGGCACCGGGCACCTGGGGACGCGGGAGAGCAGCGGGGTTTGGGATCTGCCCCAGCAGCGCAGAGCCCCCGGGCACGGCACGGTGTGACCATTCCCCCGCAGCCCCGGGCAGCTGCAGTGGGAGCAGCTGGGTCCCCAACTGGGACCAGTCGCCCAGGTAACGGCTGCCAGCGCTGCCTGGCCTCGTTAGCACCCGACTCTTTAATTAGAGAGCCGGGACGGGCTCCCGCAGGGATGGCACAGCCCCCGGAGCCACCGCGGGGGAAACAAGTGACACGCACGTGGTTGGGGACCCGAACCCGCCTGCAGACACCGCTGGCACCCAGGGCCGGGTGTCCGGGCTGCCCCCCAGCACCCACCCACCTCTCCACCTCCAGCCGCAGCTGCCCGGGGCTCTGCTTGATCTTGTTCTGTGCCTCCACGTTGAGCATCTCGGCCGCGCTCTGCCCGTTGATGGTGACAATGACATCCCCCGGCCGGAGGTCACCCGCGGCCGCCTTCCCGTGCTCCGTCACCTCCACGGAGAAGGGGACATGGGGTAGCCCCGGTGACCCCCCCGTGCAGTGCAGCATCCCCCGTGCAGCCCCCAGCCCCCGACCGCACCCTGCTGGGATGCTCCCACCCGCTGCAATCCCCAGGGCCCTGAGAGAACAGTGCCAGACCCTCTGCCGGGAGGGCACCGAGGCCTTGGAAACAACACCCGGAAATTTGGCACAGCCCTGCCCAGCCCGGGGGCCACAGGAGCCCCCCCCCGCCCGCCGTGGGCAGTTCCCACGGAGCAGGATCCCTCAAGGACAGCAAACAGGATCCGCTCCCCGGATCAGCCCGGCCCGCCCGGCGCCCCGGCGGCCTTCCCCGGCCGGGGGACACGTGGGGGGCTCCTACCTTGGAGACGGTGATGGGCTTCCCGAAATCTCTTCCCCCGGAGATGCGGAAGCCCCACGGGGCCGGGCCAGGCAGTGTCACCGTCACCGGCATGGCAGCGGCGGCTCTGGGTGGGCAGCAGTGAGGGGTCAGCGATCCCGGGCACGGAGGGAACGAGGCAGAGGGGATCCCCCTCCTCCTACCCACAGACCACCCGGTGAGGGCCTCCCTGTCCCCGCTGCACCCTGAGGGTCCCCGGCGCCGGCAGCGCTTTCCTTCCGGGGAGGGGACCCAGGTCCTCGCAGGGTGTCAGCAGCCACCGCCGCTTCCTCTTGTGCCCCGAGGCTGGCGGCTTCCTCCCCCTGGGCCAGGGGGTCCCAGGCACCCCATGGTGCAGCTGAAACAGCCAAGGTCGTTCCCAGGAGCTGGAGCAAGGCAGGAAATCGGTGACGCCTTGGCAGCAAGGCCAGCGCTGTGGCCTGGCAGAGCCGAGCCCGTGGGGTTTGGAAGGGAGGATGTGGTGGCGAGGGACGGGTCCTGCTGCTCGCCACAGCAGGGTCCGACACCCAGCAAGGACCAGAAGCCCCAGTCCTTCATCCCACAGCAAATCCGGAGTGGTGAAGGACTCTGAGGATCCCCCGGGGGTGGCACAGGGTCCCCATGGCACCCCAGTGAGCGGCACAGCCCTTGGCTCCGATGGGATGGGTGGGAATGGGCAGCCTCATCCCCTAAATCCACACCAGATGCCATCCCGCCACAGCCCGGGACAGCTGGGCAGCCCATCTGGAACCGGGCACCCCGACCGGCACCGGGCACCCCATCCGCAGCCGCCGGGAATGTTAAAAATCCCAAGCGCACAAAGAGGGGCTTGAGAGGCTGCCCGGAAGAATTTCCTGGGCTGGGCTTCCAGCGCCGGGAGGAAACCCCAAACCCCCTCCCCATGTCCAGCCCCGCTCAGCATCCCTGGGCAGCAAGGGCTGCCGGCCCGGGGACCCCCACACCGGGCTGGGCGCCGACCCCAGACCCCCCAACAGTCCTGCACCTCTTCTTCAGGCCCTGC
>JACBWW010000149.1:1167-29759 GCA_020086605.1 Lanius collurio | reverse complement strand
AGCGGGGAGGACGGGCGCCCGCCCGTCAGCTCGGAACCCCGCTTCTCTTCCCGGGGGGAGCCGGTGGGAACCTGGGGCGTCCGGGGACCGGGCGAGCGCTGCAGGGAGCGGGGGCTGGCGGGGGCGGGAGAGGAGGGGATGTCCTCGGCCGTGGCTTTGACCCGCGGCTCCTTCAGCACCTGGACGTAGGTGGCGGGGAAGATGCCCTGGCGGCTGGTGCCCGAGATCCGCCCCTCGTACCAGTTCTCGTTCACCCTCCGCACCAGGCAGATCCGCTCGCCCTGCCGCGGGAGCAGAGGGCGGGTCAGCACCGAACGGCCCGGCACGGCCCGGCCCGGCCCGGCCCGGCCCGGCCCGGCACGGCCCGGCACGGCCCGGGAGCGGCGGTACCTTGCGAAAGGAGAGCTCCACATGCAGATCCCCTCGGAAGTTGTAGAGCGCCAGCGCCTCGCCGTATTCCAGCACATGGAGCGTGGGAGCCTTGATGGGCTTGGGCACCTCCGTGGGGGGCAGGATCTGCGCGGGACACGCCGGTGAGGGGCAGCGCCAGGACCCCCGGCCCCGCTGTCCCCTCATGGCCCGGGCTCACCTCCACGTAGTTGGAGGGGAAGATGCCCACGCGGCCGTGGTGCTCCCCCTCCAGCCAGTTCCTGTCCACCTCCTTGTGGATGTAGACAATGTCCCCCTTCTGCAGCGTCAGCTCCCTGCAAGGGACCCTGTCACACCGGGCCGGGGGCACAGACCCACCCCCAGCCCACAGGCTCCCCCTGCCCTCAACCACCACCCGAGGGGCACAGCGGGACCCCCAGGAGTGACCCCCGGGAGTTCCGGCGCTTACTTGGGAGACTCAGCTTGGAAGTTGAACTTGAGGCGAGCAGCTTTCATCTGGGGAGGGAGACGAGGGGTTACAGGGAGACCCCCCCCAGTCCCAGCCATCCCAAATCCCACATGGGATGGGACCATCCCGGCCTCACCTTCTTCTCCTCCCTCTTGACAGCCTCCACCGGGTCCCCCAGGTCGGACAAGCTGGGGAGGGTCCCTGGCCTGAGGGTGTCTGCAAAGAGCGGGGTGTCACCAGCTTGGGGTGCCCCACGTCAGGGCTTGGGGGGTCAGGGGGTTCAGGGGAGCTCAGGGGGGCTCACCTCTGCCGGGGGCTGCGTGGCTCCGGTTGCCGGCCAGCCCCAGCCCACCCCGCTCCATGCTGGGGGTGGCAGGTAAGCGGTGGGTGACAGGGGGGCTCCACAGCCGGCGGGGTGACAGGGGGCTCCTGTGGGGTGACAGTGGCTCAGGGCAGTGCTGAGCCTCGTGTCCAACCCTGCTGCCATGAACCCTCCCTGCTGTGACCCTGCTGCCCTCGGCGGGCAGGACCCCTGGGTCCCACACACCAGAATATCGGGGACTCCCAGAACCAGGATCCCCAAATTCCATGAACCAGGATATTGGGGTGCCCCAGAAGCAGGACCCCGGGGTCTGCTCTCTGCACGCCTCCAGGATCTCATCCCAGCTGCAGTGAAGTCGGACAGGTCCAAAGTTTTCCGGCAGCGCGGCCCCGCTGCCGCCGAGCAGGAAGCGCGGAGCGGGCGAGCGCCGGGGAGGGCGGCCTGGCTAATGGATAACCCCGCTCCGGGGGGCACTTCGAGAGCCAAACGCCCCCCCCACAAGCCGGAGGAGGGGTTGGGGAGGGGGGGAGCCATCCCCGCTGTGCGCCCCTGGGGGTTACGGTAGGTCCTACAAGAGGTGGCGCTTGTTTGTTTGTTTTCCTCCCGCTGCCGGGGCACGGAGGGGTCTGTGGGGACACCCCGGGGTGCCCACCCCATGCCGGGGTGCTCCGGCACCCACCGGCACAGCTGTCCCCTCCCTGTGCCCGTGGGGACACGGCAGTGAGAATCCGAGCGCCGTCACCTCCCCTGGGACGGAGCCAAGCCCCGGGACACGGCGTCCCTGCTGCAGGGACGGGGGAAAGGGTCAGCCCCGCTCCGGCCCCGTCCCACCCACCGGGCAGCCGGCCCGGCGCCGGGTCCCACCCGTGCCGGGGTGTGGGGGGACGAGGGGGCCGGCGGTGCCACGGCGGGGTTCGTGGGGATCCCGGGGGGGATGCCCGGAGACTCCCACCCCGCGGGACGCTGGAGGGACAACCCGCCCGCCACCCTCAGAGCGGGGTCCTGTCCCTCGCCTCGAGTGGGGTCTGGGCAGGGGGATTTGGGGGTGCGGGGGTGGGAGCAGCCGCTGAACTCACCGAGCAGCCGGGGAGGCCGGAGCAGGGGAGCGAGCGGTGGGAGCAGCCGCCGGGCTCTGCCGGGAGGAGCGGGAGGGGGTGGGAGAGAAAAATTAATCATCCAGGAGGCCGAGTCTCGGCGGGAAGCGAAGGAGTCCAGCTCGGCTGCGCCAATAAAGCGCCGGACGGACGGACGGACGGACGGGCTGGGTCCTAGAGCCCCACAGCCGCGGCTCCAGGCCGCTGAGCAGCCGCGCGTGGCTCCAGATGTGCGTGGAGCCAGACAGGCAGGCACCGAGCTGTGCACGCATCCAGATGTGCACGCAGCGAGCTCCGCGCTCATCTGGGTGTGCAGGCATCCAGATGTGCAGGGATGCAGCCGTGCACACATCCACCCGTGCATGCCCCAGATGTGCACCCATCCAGGCATTAATCCAGATGTGCACGCATGCACCCAGCTGTGCATTCCACCATGGCCATGTCCAAGCCTTGCACGAAGGCTGAGACCACAGCTGGATGTGCCCACAGCTGGATGTGCCCACAGCGGGATGCCGTGTGGGGACCAAGGGGCAGCAGGAGGGGCCAGGGGTACCTGGTGGGGGGTCCGGCGCGTCTCCATGTCCCTCATGTCCTTGTCCAGCTCCTCGCTGAGCTGCTCCAGCTCCTGCTCCAGCAGCACCTGCAAGGGCAGGACGGGGCTGTGGCCGGCCAGGCTGGCACTGCCCGAGGGCACCGGGACCCCGCTGCCACCCCAGCCCCCCGCCCGCCACCACCACCTCACCTCGATGGACTGAGCCCGCTTCGGCCGCGCTGCTGCCGGCATCTGGAAAGGGCAAGGGGCCGGTCAGGTGTGTGCCCACTGCGGTGCCCACTGCCCTCCCCCTGTGCCAGGACCTGCCTACCTGCTCCCGTGGAGAGAACTTCCCTGGTTCATAGTCAAAAATGCTGCCAGGCTCGGCGGTGGCACCGGTGTCACCCCAGCGGGTCCTGTGGGGGGAGGGAGGGTTCAGCCACCACAGGCCCCACCCCGTGGGCACCCACGTCCCTGTGCCACACTCACCAGTCCATCCCGTTGGGCATTCCAGGGGGCTCAGCTGGAGCCGACCCCCTCCGCCGCGGTTTGGGTGGCGATGGAGGGGCCGTGCTGGGGCAGGAATGGGTGTCCCAGTCGGGCTCTGAGGGTGGAGGAGGTGAGCGGGTGCCGAGCGGTGCCTGCTCTGTGCAGCACCCACACACCTGGGCTCACCTGGCAGCTTGCGGTGGATCTGCCGGAACATGCTGCGGTACCAGTCCCGGGGGCTGTCCACGCTCTGGGGGGATGCGTTGGGGTGGTGAGGGGGTGACAGGGGGGTGACACCCCCACCCTGTGCCCCCACTCACCGAGCGCGAGGCGAGGGGCATCCCCGTCTCGTCCACGGGCCCGATGCCGTCGTACTTCACCCAGCGCCTCTCCCGCCGCTTGCTGTCCTTGGTCCAGGTGGCCGACCAGCCCGGTGGCCGTGGGCAGGTGGGGGCAGCCCTGGGGCTCGGCGTGGGGTGGGCGGGCACCGGGGTGCTGGGGGCTTTTGCCTCCTTGGCTGGCCAGGTCTGGTACCACTCATTCACTGGGGACAAGGTGAGCATCGCTCGGGTGAGCATCGCTCGGCTGAGCATCACTCGGGGGAGCCCCCAGGGGTGTCCCCAGGGATGCTCAGGGCCGTACCTGAGCTCTTGGGAGCTCCCTGGCTGTTCTCAGCCGTGCCGCGGCTCTCCGGGTCGTGGAAGTGGAAGTTGAGGGTGTTGGAGCCGCGGTGGCGGATGACGGGCACCTGTGGCACAGGGAGGGGCTGGTGCGGGAGCAGCGCAGGTGGGGTGGCAAAGGGATGGAGGGGAGCAGCCCCCCGAATTCCCTGGCATGTGACAGCCCCCAGCCCCACTCACCCGTGTCACCGTGTGCTGCGGGGACACCTGCAGAGGTGGCTGGAGACGGAGAACGTCCTCCACACCCAGAGCCGGGCTGGTGTCAGGGGGCGGGAGCCGGCCCGCCATGGCCGGGGGGGGCCGGGATGGTGCCCCGGGGCTGTTCGTGCCCTGTGGGAAAAGCAGCTGTGCTCACGAGTGTCCCTGTTTGCTGGGCATTCCCAGGCTTTTCCAGAGATGGGGGCTCGGAGGACCCCCAGTTCTACCGCTGGGAGCATCCCCTGTTATTCAGAGGCGCAGGGGACACCGTGTGTGGGGTGACAACGACCCTAACCCTAACCACGGTGGCACCGTCCCCAGCTCAGGGAGCCTCTCGGTGCCAGGGGAAGCAGCTGCTCCTGTCAGAACCAGCCCTGGCATGGCTCCCCACCGCCTTCTCCATGCGGATCCGGACCACCCGCCCCTCTCCAGCCCTGGCTGTGCACGGGTGGGTCCAGCCCGCCGGGCTCTTCGGGAAGAACACGCCCGGAGCGGGTCGGGGCGATGGCTGTGCCGCGTTCCCATCGCCCTGGCATCCCGGCGCGGTGCCCTCCCGCCCGGGCACGTGGCGGCAGCAGCGTCGCCCGCCCGGGAGCGCTGCCAGTGCCGGGAACACGACAGGGCAGAAATATTTCCCCGCCCTGCAGCGCAAACAGGGAGGGAGAGGGGACGGAGGGGAATCGGGAACGGGCGGCCGAGCCCGGCACCGCCCGCCGGGTGGGCGATGCTGTGGCTCACCACGGACAGCACGGGGGGCAGCTGGGGGGAACGGGACCCCCGGAGCCGTTCCCGACACCGGGATGGCTCCAGGGGCGAGCACAGCCCCGGGGCCTTTGGGGGACACCTGTGCCCTGGCTCGTCCCTCACGTCTCTGTCCCCACCGGGACACCGGCACTCGCAGGTGCCCACCACGGCCAGACCCCTCCTCAAACGGGGCATCCCGGGGTACTGCCGGGGGGTGCCAGCCCGGCACGGTGCCCTCTGTGTGTGTAGGACCCCCAAATCGGGCTGGGGACCCCTCAACTCCCTGTTCCCGACACCGCCGAAGGCTCCGCAGCCCCAGGGCTGTAATTAATGTTAATCACCCCCACGGGGAAACCGAGGAACAGGGAAGGATTGTGCCCCGGGGCACAGAAAGTGGGGTGCAGGCTCCCATCCCCCCAGGGCACCCCAAAAACCTCCACGCCATTCCCAGCACAGCGCCCACACGGGGCTCGGCCCCATCCTTCTCCTCCTTTGGAGTGTCCCCCAAAACCTGATCCCAGGGGTCCCCTCGGGGCACCCCCTCCTCGCCGGCCCCCCCAGCCAGCTCTTACCTCCTGGGCGGTGCCAACGGGGACCCTCGGGAAGCGCCGGGGTTTGGGGGGACCCCGGGGCGAGCGGGACGGAGCTGCGAGCGGCAGGGAAGAAAAATCCACGGCACGAACTTTGCCGGGAGAAGGAGCGGGGGGGCCTCAGCGCATCGGGGGGGGGCTGGCGGGGACAGCCCCCCAAAAGCATCCCCCGGGAGGGTCGGGAGGCGCCGTCCTTCCCGGAGCTGGGTCCCCGTGAGCCCCGGCGCCCCCGGGGTGCGCTGCCCCCCCAGCGCTCCCCGCTCTGGAGCGGGGCCGGCCCATTCAGAGTTTCCAGTGACATTTCCAGGGATGGGATCCAGGGAATGGAGCCAAGAGGCTGAACTCATCCCACGCCCCGCGCACGCGTTCCCGCGCACCCGGCCCCCGCTTACGAAACGGGGCGAGCCCGGCGTCGCCGGCCCCCTGGCGCGATGGAGACGGGGACTCCCGGGGGATTTTCGGGAAAGGATGGGGAGGGAAGTGCTGGGTGGAGGTCGGGACTGAGGCGAGGAGTGGGGTTTGTGCTCCCGCGGACCTCCGAGGGCCGGGATGGGGCACGGTGAGAGCAGAGCCCCCATCCCCGCTGCCACCCACTTCCCACGGGTGACCCTCCATCCCCTCCATCCCTTCAATCTCTCCATCCCCCGGGGATGAGGGCACTGGAGACCCCCATGTGAGACCCTCCTGGCCTGCACGTGTCCCACCTCAACCCCTCCAGCATCACCCGTTCCCCACCCGATGGAGGAAGGGATTTGGGGGGGATTTTTGGAAGAGGATGAGGAGGGAAATGCTGAGAGGAGGTGAGGACAGAAGCAGGGATTGAGGTCTGTGCTCCTGTGCCCCCCCAAGCCCTGGTGTGGGGACACAGAGCAGAGCCCTCACCCCACTGCACCCCTCCATCCCCCCCATCCTCCCATCCCTAAAGAATCCGGGCATGGGGACCCCCATGGAACACCCCGGTGCCCTGCTCTGGGGGTGCCCCCTGTCCCCCCTCGCTCCCTCGGGCAGCGCCCGCACCCACCACTCACCCGCCGGCCACTTCCTGCTCCCCTAAACTGCTGACACCCCCAAAACGGGGCTGCCCCAGCCCTTCCTCATCCCGTGAGCTCCCACGTGAGCTCCCGGGGGTTGGTGGCTCCAGTGCCACCCCTCGGTCCCCACCAAGCCACCACCCCCTGCTGCTGGGGACGAGGGGGACGATGGCGGGAGCCCTGTCTGGCTGCGATGCTGCGCTCAGGGGACACCGGGGACACCGGGGACACCGGCGACACAGGGGACAGGGCCGCGTGTCCTCCCCTCTGCCACGGCCCTGGGAGACGCAGCACCCACCCAAAATCCCTGGGAACGAGGCAGCTCCTTGGTGCCAGCTGGGGGCACCGCGGCGAGGACACGGGTTGGGGACAGGGGCTGATCCTGCTGGAAAATCCCGGGGTGACGAGGGCAGGGAGGGCAGCAGGGCCGGGGAGGGTTAAATCCTACGAGGGGACCCCCGACCCCATCCCTGCTGCCAAGGGGTGACCATTCCCTCCAGGTCCCCTCCAGGTCCCCTCCAGGCCACCAAGTGACACCTTGGGAGGTCGCAGCACCCGCTGGCGATGCGAGGAGCAGCCCCCTTCAGCACAGCCCACCCTGGGCTGCCAACACCCCCTGTCCGGACCCGCACTCACCTCTCGGTCCCCGAGCACCGTCCCCGTGCCCGGCAAGGAGCCTCCAGCGCCGGCCCTGCCTCGGTCCCTCCCTCCCCGCGGCTCCCAGCACCAGCCTCCGCTCACAGATAAATATTTAACGCGCAGCCCGGGCCGGGATTAACAAAGGGCGAGTGTTTCCTGTTTGCTCAGCGCGGCGATGCCAGCCGGGAACGTGCGGCCGGTCCCGGGGATGCTCCCAGGGATGCTCCGTGGGCAGGGATGTGCCGGGAGGCTGCCGGAGCCCCCCGGGGCCGAGCGCGGGGTCTGGGAGCGGTGCTGGGGGTCGGGGGCTCCCCAGTTTTGGTGGGAACACCCAGGAAAAGGGTGGGAGAGCCGGAGCGTCCTGTCCTGGGCGCGTCCTGGATGCATCCGGCGGTGGGGACCGGGAATGCTGTCGGGAGTGGAAGGTGGGAAACGGGGAGCACGTGGGGAGCGGAGCTCGAGGCGGGAGGCAGAATTCCCGAAGGAAAAGGTGCTGGGATGGGGATAACGCCTTGGAGCCCTCCAGAGCTCATCCCGAATATTCGGCTGTCACCTGGGAAGAGCGGATGGACCCGGGAATGGAAGCCACAGCAGCTTCCCGGGAATGGAGTGAGCTGGTGGTGCCAGAGGGGGATCCCTGGGCAGGATCCAGCCTGGCACTGGAGCTTTCCCGGGAATGGAGGGAGCCGGTGGTGCCAGAGGGGGATCCCTGGGCAGGATCCAGCCTGGCACCGGGGCTGTGACCATTTGGATCCATCCGGATGGATCCCGGCCAGCACCGACCCCAAGGCTGCTCCCTGAATTCTCTCCGTGTGGAGGGAACACCCCCAAGGGGAGCTGGTGGTGCCAGAGCAGGGATGGCTGCAGGAGGGGGACCCTCGGGCAGGATCCAGCCCGGCACTGGAGCTTTCCCGGGAATGGAGGGAGCCGGTGGTGCCAGAGGGGGATCCCTGGGCAGGATCCAGCCTGGCACCGGGGCTGTGACCATTTGGATCCATCCGGATGGATCCCGGCCAGCACCGACCCCAGGGCTGCTCCCTGAATTCTCTCCCAAGGGGAGCTGGTGGTGCCAGAGCTGGGATGGCTGCAGGAGGGGGACCCCCGGGCAGAATCCATTCCCGGGAATGGAGGGAGCCGGTGGTGCCAGAGGGAGATCCCTGGGCAGGATCCAACCTGGCACTGGGGCTGTGACCATTTGGATCCACCCGGATGGATCCCGGCCAGCACCGACCCCAGGGCTGCTCCCTGAAACCCCTCGGTGTGGAGGGAACACCCCCAAAAGCGCCAGGGAGGGAGCCAGGGTGAAACAAGAGCTGGCACATCCCCTCCTCTCCCTGCTGGCACCGGGCTATTTACCCAGGGAAGGACGAGGAGCAGGAGCCGAGAGCTCTCCAATCCCAGCCGGGAGCCGCCGCTCCGCGTGTGCCGACGTGCCGGAGGTTGGGAGACGCCGTCTGGGCGCTGCCCCAGCCCTGAAAATGCTGTAAAAGCCCCCCAAATCCTCCCTTCCGCCAGCACAGGGACCCCCTTAACCCCCCCTAAAAAACCCACAGCGGAGCCCAGTGACTGTGTCAATTTTTAAGTTTTTTTTCTTTTTTTTTTTCCTCCTTAAAGATGACTCCGATTTACATCGAGACAGTTCTAACAAATTCATTCCTTGTTTCACAAAAAAAAAAAAAAAGAAATTATATTAAATAATTTCTGCCAATAAATAACATTTTCACCATTTTTTTCTCCTTTCAACAGAACTAAAAAAAAAAGAAAAAAAAAAAAGAAGAAGAAGCGAGAAATAAAAATTAAAATTAAAATTAAAAAGGAGGCAGTCTCCAGGCAACGGGCGTATGATCCTTCAGCATCGAGAACCCTAAAATCACCATCACTGCACCCCTGGGAGGGTTTCAGGTCCTCCCTGGCCGAGGTTTTGGTGGGATCTGCATCCCTGCCAGCTCCCCTGGCCAGGTGGGATCTGCGCCAGAGGCAGCCAGAGGGGTTCTCCCAATCCCGAAAAATAAAATTAAGCTTGAACTCAACCCACCACCCATTGCCGACTCCCCTCCTTGGACATGCACCTTGCTAGAACATGCAAAAAAAACCCAGGCTGCGGGGAGGTGGGGGCTTTCCCTGGATTTGGGGGCTCTCTCGGGTCGGGGGGCTCCCCCGGGGCCGATGGGCTCCCCACAATCCCGGTTGTCCAAGCTCCAGGTGGCAGCCGGGGAGGGGAAGGGACGGGCGGGAGCTCGGAGGGATCGGAGACAAGCCCAGCTCCGAGGCGCTGGATTTGTGGGGGAAAAGGAGGAAAAGGGGGAATTTGGGAGCGTTTCTGGATTGTTTTTGGTTTGCCGTGGTGGGGATCGAGGCAGGGAATTCTGCTCCGAGGTTGTCCCCAAAAGAGGGGACGGGGGATCTCGGCTCGGGGCTGTGGCAGGGGAAGCCCGGCATTCCCACTGGGAGAGGGAGCGTTAATTGAGGGGGTAATTAGCACCCAGAGCCCCATCGCTGCTCCTCACCCCCTCGGGAGCTGCATCCAAGGGAAAAGGGGACCTGGCTGTGTGACATCCACACGTGCTGGTGCCACAGGGACACGGGGGCAACTTCCAGCCCTTGGCCACCACCTTGGGGCCAGGGCAACCAACATCCAGCCCTTGGTTGCCTTCTCCATGGCTGGGACACTGGGAAGCTGCAGCTCCACCAGCCCCAGCGATAAGGGGGGACAAAAATCCCACCCGTGGCCACCTTCTCCAGGGCCAGGACAACCAACATCCCGAACTTCTCCAGGGCCAGGACACCGGGAAGCTGCAGCCCCACCAGCCCCAGGGACTGGGGGGTTGGAGCTGAGCCCCCAAACCACGAAGCACAAGGTCCAAAGGGATTTTGGAGAGGAGGAATTGGTGATGCCAAAGCAGGAGAAGAGGGTGGGGGGACAAACTGCCAGCGAAGCAAATCCCCCTCCGTGCTGGGCCGGGCCCTGTTGATCCCCCCCACGCTGGGAACGGGGAGGGTGCCAGGCTCAGGGTCCCGCAATTCCCATCCCAAATATCCCGACTAAAACCTGGCTGCTTGGGTGAGATCCCAGCCTGGGTCAGCACAACACGCCCGAACATGCACGGGCAGCCCCGGGCACGGTGGGTGCGCCCGGGTACCACACACGGGCTCACCGCGCTCACAGGAGGCCCTGAAAGGACAAAGAAATACTCACAGACAAAAGGCAATTTGGCCCCACTCCTCGGACTGGGGGGGAGAGAAGCTCGCTCCAAACATCTCGCACTTTTCGCAAAGCGGTGGGCGTGAAAAAAAAAAAGGGATCAAAGGGGGGGGAAAAAAACCACCAAAAAAAAAAAAAAAGAAGAAAAAAGAAAGCAAGAGGGAAAAGTGGAGGCATGTGACTCCAAAGTGTGGAAAGCCAGCGGTCTGCTCGCAGAATCCTAAACAGCCCCGGGGGATCAGGTGACGGGTGAGCCTAAGACAACTTGAAAGCTTCCCGGGAAGTTGCTGTTCTCCTCTGGCGCTGGATTCCAGGGGAAGACAGCAAGATCCAGGGAAAGCGCCGGGAGAGGCTCAGCCCTGCCTGCGGAGAGCACGGGGCGAGGTGGGGAAGGGAAGGCGGCGGGGAGAGGCTGCTCCGGAGCGGCTGCCTCGGCTCCAAGGGCACGGCTGCCATGGGAAGTGCCCAGCGGGAATCTCACAGAACCCTTCCCCAGCACTCCCAGTTCCAGTGAGGGACACAACGCTCAGCTCCCACTCCGAAATCCCTGCCCACGCCCCGGGGGTGTCCCCTGGGAACCCGCCGGGATCCCCTGTCCAGCACTGCACCAACACCCTACCAAAATTCCTGCCGGATCCACCGGGATCTGCCTATCACCAGCACCAGGCCACATCTCCCAAAACCCGCAGTGTCCCACCCAACTTATCCCAAACTTTTTATCGGCAACCCCCCTTGCTCCAGCGGCTGGGAAAGGCTGAGCTGCCCTCTGGAACAGCCAAGGGCGGGTGATGCCCTAAGCCACCCTCTGGGGCACAGGGAGGTGGCACTGGGGGGACAGGGAGGTGACACTGGGGGGGACAGGGAGGTGACAATGAGGGGGACAGGGTGGTCTCTGTCCCACACCCCAAACTGCTCAGCCAGGGCTGATTCCAGAGCCAGGAACAGGGAATGTGCCGTGGGCTGGGCAGCCTGTGCCGGTGGGGGAACAGCGGGGCTGTAACCTCTGGGGGATAAATCCTCCCTTTTCCTTTAAAATTCAGGCCCTGCAGCTTTCCCAAGGATCACCAGGCAGCGGAGATAATTCCTCTGCTCTGAATCAGAGCCATTCCCAAGGGAATTCTGCTGGCAAAGTGGCTGCTCCAAGAGGAAGAGCCACAAAAAGGGGCAGCACTCCCCCCACCTTCTCCCTATTTTCCTCTGGGATAAAGCTGAATTCCTGAAGGAAAAAAAGGTGCTGTGTAACAACCCTGGAGTCCTTCAGAGCTACCCCTGGCTGTCACCTTGGAAAAGAGGGATGGATCCCAGCAATCTGCCTTCCAGGGAACTGGTTGCTAAAGCAGCAGCTGCAGGTAGGCAAGGAGGTGGAAAAAAACAGGAAAAATCTGGGAAGAAAACAGGAGTGAAAAGGAAAACCAACCCAACCGTATCCTGAAGGGAAGGACCTGCTTTGGAAAGCTCAGGCTAATTCCAAATTGTGCCAAAGCCAACGACCCAAGTTGCCTGGTTTGACTGATTTTTGTTTTTTTTAATCCAACCCCCCCCTCCCGTGGCAGAGGTTTGGCCTCTCGGGGAGGGCAGCTGGACAGCACAACATTCCCGGGGATGCACTAGCAGTTGGATTGGTTTCTAAGTTAAATTAAATTTAAAAAAAAAAAAAAAAAAAAAAGGACTTTTTTATATATATTGACCATAAATTAAAAAAAAAAAAAAATTACAAAATGGTCGCTTTCTTACAGAACAGATGCGGACTGGATTTATGGACGTGCCTCCAGCTGAAGTTGGTTTCTCCCCTTGCCCCCACCCCACCCCGATAATAAATAAATAAAATTCATTAAGTTTCGGATCCTCTCGCGGTGCAGCTTCGGGCCCTCGGGGCGTTACTGGGATTTCTTCCCCGTGCCGTTCTTGTCCGCAGAGTTCGAGGTTACCAAGTTCACGGGGCCGTCCGAGTGCAGCGAATCCTTGCGCGGGGGCATCCGCTCGTTGATGCGGTCCAGCCCCCGCGCCTCCTCGAAGCTGCGGATCTTGTGCTGCGGGGAGAACCCGCGGATGGCTGCGGAGGGAAGGGAAGGAGGGAGGAGCTGTCAGCAGGAGGCGCGGATCGCCCCGGAGGAGCCCTCCAGCACACGCCACACACCAACGGGGACAGTGGTGGGGACGGAAAGCACCTGCCTGGATTCGGGAGTTACACGGGAATGGGTTTGGTGGTGCCCAGCTCGTGTTTTGCTGGTGGTGAAGTTTAGGATTTGAGTTGCTCTTTAAGAGCTTTTCATGGGATCAGGGGGTGGGTTGGGAGTTTAAAATTGGCCAAATGTCTTCCCCTATGCCAGGTTCAACCCCCCCTCCCCAACCTTGGACACTTCCAGGGATGGGGAAGTCACAGTTTTTCTGGGAATTCCATCCCACCACCCTCACAGGGAAGAATTTCTTCCCAATATTCCAAACCTCCTCTGTTTTTTAATAGAATAGGAGGAATTTGATGAACCAGACAAGTGCTCGCTGTCCCCAGAGAGTGAAATCTCGGGAAAATTTCAAAGCTGAAGAACACGACACTAAAAAGTAACAATTAAAAAGAAAAATAAAAATCCAAAAAAAAAAGAAAAAAATAAAGAAAAAAAAAAAGCAAAACCCAGAACAACAGAACAAAGACACCACCACAAGGCTCTGAACTCCGACACAAACCACACACTGCAACACCAGGAGAGGGAACAGCTAGTCCTTGGATCACAAAGGCAAAATTCTTGCATGACCAGGAGACACATGGGCAAATTTGGGAGGGATGAATCCCACTGAGGAATTTCGTGTCCCTGTTCCATCACCCTCGCCCTGATGACACGGACCAAATGTGAAACTCCTTTGTGCTACAGATAATTTAAGGAAAAGGAGGCCGTGCCAGATCTTTTACAAGGACTTGGCCGGCTCACAAACAACTTCCCTTGGGAAGCAAAGCCTCTACAGAGCTGCACAGCCCCGCTCGGCATCGAGGAAAAATCCTCATGGATCTGTCATTCCTACACCCTGCAGGCAGAGAATTGCCTCTGCACCTTGGCCTGTGTGTGGGGAAGGCAGGGATTACACCAGCACCACAAAACCCCTGCTTTCTAAGGATTTGGATGGTGCTGCAGGACCTCAACCCCAAATTCTTGAGACCTCAACCCCAAATTCTTGAGACCTCAACCCCAAATTCTTGAGACCTCAACCCCAAATTCTTGAGCCGCCAGAGCACGAATTTCTCCAGCAACTCCAAATAAAGGTATTCCACTGAGGAATAAACTGTTCAAGCTGAAACAGCCTTGAACCAATCCCTTGGGTATTTTTTTTTTAATCTTCCCTCGTCCTCCCCCACTTCTGGTGATGCAAGAGTAAAAAGCTTCCGTTAAGGGCTGGTAAAGCTCTTTAAAATGAGCGCACGCACACACGGAGATGATTTGAGTCTCTCGCCGGGTTCTAGCCATACCTTCCCGTGCCTCTACCGCTTCTACTGTGGCTGCAATACAGAAGAACAGTGGCATGCAAAAATGAAGACAGGGAAAAAAAAACCAAAACAAAAAACAAAACAAACAAAACAAAACAAAAAAAAGAATTAAAAAAAAAAAACAAAAAGAAAAAAAGAACAAAAACAGAGTGACAGTGAGTGATCCGACATCATGGCTGCGACGCAGAGCCCGCGGCCCCCCAGCCCCGGTGGTGCCAAACGAGTGGTGAGAGGGGAGAAAGAGGTGACAGGAGGTGGAGAGGAAGGGGGGAAGGGACTCCCGAGGGCTCAGGGGGAGTCTCCTTTCCTCTGGGTTGATCTGGTGGAAGAACAGAAGAGCTGAGAGAGCTTCCTGCTGCGTGCGCCGGGCAGGGATAACCTCGGACTAAGCCGTGGATCTGCTCCAAGCTGGGTGGCTCCAGGCCACCTTCAGATGATGAGTTGTGTGGAATTCACCCTCCACCACCACGGCTGTGTGAGGGAAGGGATCCCAGGGGATGTCCTGGAGCAGAGGGGAGGGGAGGGGCAGCCTGTTTTCCAGGGAAGGACGAGCAGCAGGTACTGGGCTGCTCTGCTCCCGGTGCCTTGAGCCGTAGCAGAAAAATCAGGCTCCAAACCCAGTTTGGTTTCAGCTCCACCTCCTGAAAGTGTTACCAGGCAACAAGGCACCACAGAGCTGAGCAATGTCCCCCTTCCTAAATCTGCTGCAGCAACGTCCAAGGTTTGGTAGGCCCTGCCTCAGCATCTGGAAGGAGGCCCTTCCCTTGAGCAGATTCCCTGGATTTTAGCCTCAAAGCAGCAGCTTTTTTGCTTTGGACACAATACAGAGGCCACGTGGTCCTTGGGAGGCCACGGAGGAAGGATGGAGCTGTGGCTGCACAGCTCTGCCCCAGATTCCGTGACTTTGCACTCCGCTGATCTTGCCAAGCCCTGCTGTGAAAGGCTGGGAGAGGCTCAGGAGGGAAGGGCTCTCCTCACCGCAGCCCCCTTTCCCTTTTTTTGGGGGTGCACAGGCACCCCAAAAGGGGGGCAGCCCCCTCTCCTCCTCACCCAGCAGACGGGGCTCCCATAAATTCACCGGGAGTGGGAAGGGATGTGCGAAACGGGAAGGGGTGGGAGGATGGGGAAAGGGGGATGGGAGAAGGGGGCAGGACAGGGAAAAGGGCTGGGAGAAGGGGGCAGGACAGGGAAAGGGGGGTGAAGAGGGCAGGAGAAGCCGGGTGGTGCCAAGGGGAGCGGGGGGAGCCTGCAGGCGGCGGGCAGGGCGGGTAAGGCAGCAGCAAAGGCCCAGCTTGTTTGTTCTGTCCTAGGGAGAGGCTGATTTTGGGGGAGGGGAGGTGGCTGGTACCCCTCAGAGAACCCCCTGAGAGGGGAAGGTGCTGGAGAACGTCACAGCATGACCCTGTGCTGTGGGGATGCAGGGACAGAGCTGCTGCAGCAGCCACCTTCCCACTCAGGCTCTGTTCCCAGAACTGGGGCAACGGGGCTGTGATGGTTTCTATAAAAAACGGGAAAAAATACCCATCCTCCTCAGTGGGCAGAGAAATCCATGAGCTCAGGAGTGATGCTGCATCCTCCCCGGGAGCAGGCAGCGATATTTCCACGTTTCTGACTCGTGAACTATTTAATCCAGGCAACCCCAGCCCAGGAGAGCTGCAGGAAATCCCCGGTGCCCATGGGAAGGGGGAAGCTGGGGAGGTGCCAGGCTTTGAAGGCCGCTGGCAGGGAGGGATTAAAACACTGGATTTACAGGATTCCCTCTGGGGACACGTTTCTGGGCTAGCTCATCCCCTGAGCACCAGCCCAGCGAGTGGGAAGGGTCACATCCTTCACTCCCAGAGCTGCTCAGGGAGGCAGCAAAGCTTGGGAAGAAACCTCCAGAACTACCTCAAAACCTGAGACTTTTCTGAACCATCCAGCCTTGGAGGAACCTCGTTCCTTTTGGCTGAACCTTCCTCTTGGTTTGGGGATTTGTGACTTCCCAGGGGCGGATTGGGAGGGGTTTGGTTGAACGAAGAACAAACAAGCAGCTGTGTCACTGTCACATTCACACAGAGGCTGTCACACAGCAGCAGCACAGCGAGGTGAGGCAGAGGATGTGCACCGTGCAGCGTTAGAAGGGAAAGAAAGGATAAAAAAGTCCTTGCAGAAACAAACAATTAAGCACTGAACATGCTTTAGGCAGGCTGCTGTGGGTTTTCTCCCTCGAGGGTACATGGGGGCATCTCAGCATCTCTCTGCATCCCCACCTACACCTCTGCTTCCTCCTCTTTGGGAATCCTTCCTCCCCCTGGGCCTGAACCCTGGCTGGGGTCCCCTGGCACCCCCCAGGCTGCCTGTGGGAGCTGCTCCAGGGGGTTTGGCGCAGGGGGAGTGCAGGGGGGAAGGGATACTCACCAGTCTGCAGGGTCTGCCTCCCCCCCGAGAGCACTCCCAGGGGCAGGGTACCTGTGGGGGTCAGGCCTTTGAGGGTCAGCACGCTCTCGCTCTCCTCCCTGCAGGGAACAGCAGCAGCAGTTACACACCGAGCAGGGCCATGGTTGTACTGGTCCAGGCAAGACTGGGGGGTGGCAGGGAAATGGGAGCCTGCCCTGAGCTCCTTGGGAATCACGGAATCATGGAAGTATTAAGGTTGGAAAAGAATTCTAAGGTCACCAAGTCCAGCCATGAACACAGCAGTACGCTGGTCACCACGTCCCCAAGTGCCACATCCACACATCTGTTAAATCCCTCAGGGATGGGGACTCCACCACAGCCCTGGGCAGCCCATTCCAATGCTTGGCAACTCTTTTCATGAAGAAATTTTCCCTGATATCCAACCTGAACCTCCCTTGAAGTGCAGTTTGAGGTTGTTTCCTCTCACCCTTCACTTGTTATTTGGGAGAAAAGACCAACCCCTACCTGGCTACGACCTTCTTCAGGCAAATGACTCCTGACAGAGTCCAGAAAAACCAGACTCTTTCTGTCTTGTGGGGTTTTTCCCTTCCTTTCTTCCTGACCAGCGCTGCCCCATCACCCAGACCCTGAATTAAGCCCAGTCCTCAGCCCATCCTTACCGAAGAACCGAGAAGACCCGTGCCATCTTCCCAATGGCTCTGATCTTATTCCTGATGATCTCCTTACGGACCGTTGTCCCACCTGAGGGAGAGAAAAGAGCAAACAGCAGCACGTTGGAGGTTTCCTGCTCTCCAGAGAACGTCAGCATGAAGCACCTGCCTGACTCCAGGAAAAGAAAATCATGGTTGTAACAGATTCACAGCTACACCGGAGAGAGAACGGTGCTGGAAGGATGGCATCAGGATGGCACCAGGATGGCATCAGGATGGCACCAGGATGGCAGTGAGGAGGGCAACACCAACGAGATGGCACACGGAGCTCGAGAGGGCTAAAGAGAGTAGAACCAGCACCACAGGACACGGATTCGGGGAGGTCTCCAGGTGGGCTCACACTGCACAGGATGTGACACAAATGACTCAGCCATGAGGACACAGTTTGCAAGGCAGAGCACGGAGGGATCTGACGGCTGATGGGCATCGCTGTGCTCGCCTGCAGTGGCAAGCAAGCATCAGCTTTGGCATCCAAGGAGCACGGGGAAGGGCTGGCTGGAGCCTGGCAGCTCTGCTCTGGCCCCACACGGACACGACGGGACAGGGGGGAACTGCCCTTCCGCTCTACGGACCGAACGGGAGAGAGGAAACCAAAAAAAGGCATGGAGGGAGCTGAAACCAAAGGGAAAATTCAGGTCAAAAGAGGGAACAAATCCATCTCCTCTCAGCTGAGATTCCTCACATGGCCCAGTACACATCAGGACAGGGAAGCCAAACCCAGGGCTAACATGCACCATGGCTCAGCCATGCACTACGTGGCTGCATTCAGAATCAGGTAGAAACGTGACCCCCGTTTCTCAAGTTCCTGGAGGAACGCAGAAGGGTTAAAAAACACATGGAGCTTATGTTAAAACTGAAAGGGGATGAAGAGACTGCCCCACTAGTCAGCTCTGGAAATCCACTTCAAGGATCTGGTGGCACAGGCAGTGATAATTAAGCTCGTAGCAAATTCTAGCTGGGTACCTTTCGGATAGCTTGAAATGTAGTGATCTTCAGGGAGAGGAGACACCAAGAAACAAGTAGATGAAGACAGAGATAGAAGAAACAAATTTAATTTTCATGGGAGGGAGGAAAGAAAAAAAAACCAAAAAACAAACGGAAATGCAATGGGAGAAGCAGGGTTAGAGTCTCCACCTGGGGCTGAAGCAGCTCAGGCCCCACTTCTCGCTGCCCCCCACGGCTGCCTCAGCTTGCTCAGGTCACCACCTCGCTCCTGTGTCCCCCCAAAATCCAAACAGCTCATCAGCTCAGCCACTGATCTGTCCCCTTCATGCACTGCCTTAAAACCAGGGCCAAAACCTGCATTTTTGGGGAGGGTGGGTGACACGAGAAACCACTTTACAGAGGAGTTCACTGCAACAGATGAGAAGATCGGGTGGATATTTTGGTGCTGAAAATTTTGAATTGGGGGAAAAAATAACCAGCAGCCTGTGTAAGGAGCAGGAAACCATTCCCAGAGTAGCTGGCAAGGAGTGTCTGTCGCAGTGAATGTCATTTAATTTCTCTGTGACTGAACAGCAAAGGAGGGAAAAAAAAAAAAGAAATAATGTTCCCTATTCAGAACTGCACAAGGGTTGGGCAAAAAGGAACTGGAGACCCTGGCTGGGCATCCAGCTATAAATCAAGTGCTGCTCAGGCCTCAAAGACCTTCCCCAGGCTTTCCCCCCGCTGCTCTGAGGGGCCAGCAGGGCTATTTTACCTTCCAACGTCTCGTCGCCATCCGAAATCAGCTCGTCATCGGAGCAGATGTTGAGGATGTTCACGAGCATCTCGGTGACTGCAAGAGGCACAGACAGCCAGGTCAGAGAGGAGGCACGTGGAGGGGTTGGGAGGACGAGGGGAGCATTTCAAGGTCGTCTGTGCCCTGTGAGCAGGAGCCTGAGGATGCTCAGAGGCGCAGCCTCCGGGTACCCGCAGCGGCGCCGGAGCAGACAACACACGCTGCATCTTCTGCCAAGGAGGTGGATGCAGGCCAAGCACATCACAGAGGAACCAGACGTGGGCAATGAGGTGCCAACATTCCTGCAGAACAGCCTGAGCTCCCTCAAGGTCCCCCCTCCCTCCCCATCCCCACCAGCGCCACAGCCACCTGGCTCTGAGAAGGGCCAAATTTGGGGAAGGAGGGAGGGGGATTCGACCTTTGGTGCCTCAAAGTCAAAAAAAAAACCCTTTGGGAGTTGTGAGGTTGAAGCCACACTCTGAACATACAGGACAGGGGTGGAATTTAAGCTCATCAGGAGAGGTAAAAATGCTTTTGGTGAAAAGCTGAGGCAAAGTCTTGGTCATATTTTAAGCTGCCTTGCCTTCTCCAGAACGAAATAAGCCTTGGATTGAAGTGAGTGCTTCCTTCTGGTGGGCCTGGAGCCAACAGGAATTTTTAATTCCTCCGCTGCAAACCAAGAGAAACGTCTCCAAATTCTGAGGTGGGGCTACAGCACCCAAGATCAGCTCCACCAGCAATGCAGAAAGAGCAAGAAAGGAGGGGTTTATTGGGAAAAGCTTTTTCAAACAGGTATCAACAGCTGTTTTTGCAAGACTTTAACCCAGTAATGCACATCTGCTGGAGCCTGAACTGCTCTCCTGTGCTACCCAGAGCTGCAACACTCCTGACACTGTGGGACAGGATTCTGACACTCAGGATGAGAGGATCAGTCACTGGGAACTTGGAATCAAACCCCAAATCTCGCTTACCCTTTTCCCCCACGAAAGGCAAAGACCATGTGAAGACATCCATGAAGTTTGGGAGCCAGTAGGGGTGAGGGGAACAGTTGAACTGCCTGATGTTCATGACGTTGTTTTCGTATTTCAGAACAGCAGCTGGGAGAGAAAAGGGAAAGAGAACAAATGTCCACGGGCACTGACCACTGAGAAATCCTGGAATGGGCTGGGTGGGAAATCTTGGAATGGGATGGGTGAGAAGGGACATTAAGGATCACCCAGTGCCACCCCTGCCAAGCCCAGGGACACCTCCCACTGTCCCAGGGTGCTCCAGCCTGGCCTTGGGCACTGCCAGGGATCCAGGGGCAGCCACAGCTGCTCTGGGAATTCCATCCCAGCCCCTCCCCACCCTCCCAGCCAGGAATTCCTTCCCAAAATCCCACCCCAATCTCCCCATTCCCAGTGGGAAGCCATTCCCTGTGTCCTGTCCCTCCAGCCCTTGTCCCCAGCCCCTCTCCAGCTCTCCTGGAGCCCCTCCAGGCCCTACAAGGGGCTCTGAGCTCTCCCTGGAGTGTTTCCTCTCTCACTCCCCAGCTCTCCCAGTCTGGCTCCCTCTGGAATTTGCACCAGTGTTAAAAAAACTTCATTATCAACACCAGGTTACACGTGTAGAGTCAAGCTACCAACTCCCCAAAATGAGAAGCTTTAAACTTTTTTAGTTTACTCAGGCTGGTTCTCAGCTTACAACAGCAAAGCTCAAACAGAGCTAAGATCCAAAGTGAGGGGTGAAAAACCCCACAGCTGGAGAAAATTCCTTCATGACCCCCCACGGTTTAGGGGGCAGAGGGAAGGGGAAAGTTTTCCTACTGTGTCAGCTTCTGTGGGATGGCAGCACCCACCAACAGGGCTCTGTTGTGCCATGGCTGGGAATGAAAGCTTTACTGCAGGCCTTATGACTGCACAGTTAATTGCCTCAGTAACACATTAAGTCAACCACTTCAGCTCAGCACACAAAGCTCTCTTTCATTCCAGGCACAAGAATGTGGCTGGAGGAGAGGGTTTTGTATCAAAAATAGTGTATTTTTTGTATCAAAAGCAGTGTGGTGGCAGCTGGAGCAGGGCAGGGATTGTCCCTCTGTGCTGGGCACTGGGGTGGTGCCTCAAGTGCTGTGCCCAGTTCTGGGACACTCACAGAGGGGCTGAAATGAATCCAGGAAGGTAACGGAGCTGGGAAGGGGCTGGAGCGCCAGGAGAGGCTGAGGGAGCTGGAAAGGGGCTCAGCCTGGAGCAAAGGGGGATCAGGGATGGGTTATGGGGTTGGAGAGTGCCCAGGGATGGGGAATTCCTGAGGGAGCTGGGAAAGGGGCTCAGCCTGGAGAAAAGGGGGATCAGGGATGGGTTATGGGGCTGGAGAGTGTCCAGGGATGGGGAATTCCTGAGGGAGCTGGGAAGGGGCTCAGCCTGGAGAAAAGGGGGATCAGGGATGGGTTATGGGGTTGGAGAGTGTCCAGGGATGGGGAACTCCTGAGGGAGCTGGAAAGGGGCTCAGCCTGGAGAAAAGGAGGCTCAGGGGGGACCTTGTGGCTCTGCACAAGTTCCTGACAGGAGGGGGCTCAGGGGGGTCGGGCTCTGCTCCCAGGGAACAGGGACAGGAGGAGAGGGAACGGCCTCAGGCTGGGCCAGGGCAGGCTCAGGGTGGGCACCAGCAGGAATTTCCCCATGGAAAGGGTGCTCAGGCCTTGGAACTGCCCAGGGAGGGTTGGAGTGCCCATCCCTGGGGGTGTCCAAGGAATGATGGAAGTGACAATGACAAGGTGGGGATGAGGCTCAGCTTGGATTCAGTGATCTTGGAGCTCTTTTCCAACTTAAAATTATCCTGTGATTTTGGGAGGGCAGAGCGGGAGAGGGATTTCCTGACCCCCAAAGAAGAGCAGCAGAGCCCTGGCCTTACCCTTGTTGTTATAGACATCTAAATAATTTGGTGCAGAGAAGATTGTGATTAACGAGGGAAAGCCCGTGGTCTGGCTCTTCCTGTACATTCGGTACCTGCAAAAACAGGGCACTGAGTTAAACCAGGCCCAGCAGAGCCCAAACCCTGCCCAGCCCCGGGGCTGCAGCACTTACCCAGCATCCTGGGCTTCGTGAGCTCGGATTACGGATAACAAACTATTGTTCTGCAAAAATTCACACACTGCAGGATAACTGCAAAACAAAAAGGGAGGGCAGCTCAGCAGGGAGCAAAGGNTGGGGAAATACTGACTTGGAATCCAGCTTTGCACCTGTGTGTTTGGGGAAAAACTGACTTGGAATCCAGCTTTGCACCTGTCTGTTTGGGGAAATACTGACTTGGAAAATAACTGTTGGATGTGGAAAGGAAAGGGTTTTTTTAATCTGGAGCTGGGCAGGAATATTCACCTCCCTTCGAGTTGTTTTTTACACCACCTGCACTGAGATCAACACAAAAGAGTTGAGGTGTTTGCACACCGTGAAAATTGGGATCATGGAGTAAATTTGGGATGCCGATAAAGCCACCCCATCACTTCCCCACAGCCCTGCTGCTCCTCTAGACTCATCTTCCCTGCTGAATTTGGCACAGCAGCATCACACAGCAGTAGAGGGCAGGAATTGCTGCCCTCCCAGCTGGATGCAGGTGCTGGGAGGCAGGATTTGCCCATGGAAATGGATCTTCCCCCTGGATCTTGCAGGGATGACAACCCCAGTGAGGGTAGAGGGGAAGAGGACGTTCCCATCCATTCAACAGGGACACCACGGCCTTTCCAAGGCAGTTTGGCTCTTACACCAAACCTCAAATATGCTCAGAAATATCCTCATTTCAGAGACTCTGATGGGTTTTCAGGGAAGGGGGGAAAGCAGCACCTCCTGTTTTCCAAAGGGGAAAAACCCAACCCCATCACCGGGTTCAGCCTGGGCCCAGCTCACCAGGAGCTCACCTGTGCCCAGGGGATGGATCCAGCATCCAGCACGGAGCTGGGAGGTGTTTTCCAGCTCATTCCTGAGCAAACAGAACATGGCCCCACCCCCTGTGAGCCTCCCCCCATCCAGCAGCACCCAGAGCCGAAGGGATAAAGCCCAGAATTATCTCTTGGGGCTGGAGAATTCCCTAAAGGAGCTTTGCATTGAGCTCTCTCCCTCTTTTACTGCTTGGAACGAGTCACCTGTCATTCCCTGACCTCTCCTCACCACTGCTTTAAAAATACCCAAAGGCTGTGCACAAACCCATCTGACTGAAGGGTAAATGATCCTCCCCAGTGCAAACAAATCCTTCCCCCATTTCCAACTGCAGTCACTGATCCCAGCTGCACAATCTGGAGCTGGAAGTCTTTTGGCACTGATTACACGTTGCTGGGCCTGGAAGTCAGGGAGGGGAGGATGTGTGTGCCTGGCTCATCAGGGGAGAAGTGTTCCCACTTCTTCCATCCACGCTCAGTCTTTGAAATGAAAAGGCCACATTTGGTGCTTAGCAGAAGTTAAAGAGATTTGGGGTTTGGGGTATTTTTTATAGCAGGGGTTGAAAGAGAAGAGCAGGAAAACAAGACAACAGGTTTTTACAGCTCTGATGCCACTCAAGAGGCAGAAAAATTGAAGCCCACGCCTTCTCACAACACCTTTCTTCCCCAAAATATATTTAAAAATGTATTATTTAAATGGATTCAAACCCTTCTCCCACTGCTGATACTTACACTCCTGCTTGAAGGTGAAGTATTCTGTGAGGTGCCTGCACTCGTGGTTCCCTCGAAGGAGGAACAATGTTTTGGGATGATTTATCTTTAAACTCCATAAATACAGCACGCACTGCAAGAGAGGCAAGGAGGGGATGTCATAAAATCCTTTTCCAGGGCACTCAGCAGCCTGAGACTGCACTAAGAGGTTCTGGGAAGACACCCAAAGTGGAACCCAGCTCCATAATGGGCAGTGGATCTCCTCCTGCCCAAGCTGGGAGAAGCCATCGGGATTTCTCTATATTAGGGCTGACTTGGAGAAGTGACAAATGAGGTCGTGGCCAACAGAGAGCAGCTCGGGGCTGGGTGGGAGCAGCTTTGCTTCCAGCACAAACCCAAAGAAAAAAACCCCTTTTGTACAGCAGCAAAGCAGAACCAGCTGTTTGCTCCAGATGTTCTGCTGGGATGGAGAGCAGCGAGGGGAGCAGGCAGCCGTTTGTCCATAAAACAACTGGAAAATTCAGCTTCATTTTCCCCACTGATTTCCCCCCCTCCCTGGTTTTTCTGCTCATGCCACAGTCATGTGAAGTTCAAGCTCAAAACAGGAAAAGCTGAGCCCAAAAAACAAGCTGAGCTTAGCAAAGCTCTCTGGCTTTGAAAAGGGCTTTCCACATCCCCTCCCTGAGCAGCAACACCTGCAAAACCGGTGCCTTTGAGAAGGCTCAGACCAAAATCAGCCTGAAACGGGGGTTTTTAGCAGAAATATTGCACGCTGGCTTCCCCAAAAACAGCCTGAGGGAAGGGCTGGGAGGCAGGGAGGGCTCCCTCATCCCCTGCAGCCCCACAGGCTGTTATCTGACATGGGGAAATGTTATCACACTTCCCTTGCTGATATGGAGTGGTGGGAGGACAATCCCCACAGACAGCTCCAGGAGCTGGACTGAAGTCTCCAAAAGCCCTCAAGGCTGGCAGGCTGCAGGACATGCCAGGGGAATGGGACCACCACCGAGTCTGGGAATGGATTTACACTCTCTGACATCCCCAGGAACCAGCTGGGAACAACCTCCAGACCCCAAATTAAGCAGCTCCCAGTTGGTTCCCAGCACAGAGAGCTTAGATCTGGCTCAGTGTTTAAGCACTGAACCTGCAAGGTAAGCTCTGCACGAATCATCCCAGCTGATCCCAAAAACCCCAAGGAGCTGTAAAGCACTGCCTGTGTCTCACTTGGAATTCAACCCCACATTAACAACTTGATTAATTTGGAATTCTAAAAGAGAACGGGGCCAAGGCCGGTAGCAGAATCATGTTTTATTGCATCTGTTACTGGGAGGAATGCTCCCAACAAAACCATTTATAATTATTCTGGGATTTAAAGCTTTAACCTCCCTGTGTTTGCAAGCGAAATGTCTCTTTTCTGGGCTGGCAGGAGAACTTGGGAGTTGCTATAAATGAACCAAATGACTTGGAGGAAGAACCAGCCCTGGCATCAGAGCAAGGCAGAGACACAGCATCAACAGGGGAGGGTCTGGGATGCAGGGAAGGCTGGCAGCTTGCAGAGGAGAGGTTTTAAAACACATTTAAAGGGGTTTAAAGCAAAAAGGGGTTGAATTCAGCACCACAATTCTTCCTGGACACACCAGGGATGAGGAGAGTGACCATTCCCAGTGATGGGAGGCACTTCCCAAGGATGTGGGGACTGCCAGGTACCAGGAGGACACAGAGTAAAGGACTTTGAAGAGCCCTCGAGGGCTCCAGAGGGGCTGGAATGAGGAATGAGGGAGTTTCTACACTCACATGCCTTGGATACCTCCTGGTGTTTGGCACAGATCCCCCTCCCAGCCTTTCCCAGGGCTGTGCCCAGGAATTGATCCCTGCCTGTCTGCAATAGCCAAGGAGCAAATCCAGGCAGTCACAGCTTTTTGGGTTTAAATAATCTCAAATAATCTCCTCCTCTCCTTCTTCCTCTCGGTGTGAAGCCCAAAGCCAAGGGTTTGAGCCACTTGGAAAGGGAAAGCTCAGCAGGTCACAGGGAGGGAATTCCAAGAGGAACTGGGATTTGCAACCCCAAAAATGCAAGAGGGGCTGGTGCCAAACCTACCCCCACCATGACCTCTCTCACCATTCCCAAAACCTGGCATTTGTAAGGAGGTTTTACACACAGAGCATGCCAGCTCTTCCAGAGTGGGAACAGAGGCAAAACTCCCATATCCAGCCCAAAAATCCACACCTCACAGGGCTGACTGGATCTCTTTAACATTACTCTGGATAAAAAGTGCATTAAATCAAGATTAAGCTATAATTCCATAATTAGACAGCAATCATGTGCCCTGTCCTGACAGGACTGGAAGAAGTGGCCTGGGAAAGGTGCATGCCATTATCATCTCACTTCTCCTGATAAATCTCCTCTTTCCATGGATTGGATTTCTGCTCATAACAACTGTTTTACTTCCTAATTTAACAAAACCATTCTATTCATTGTACTGCAGCCTCATGGACCAGGATGGTCCTTCCCCACCACAAGCACAGACCTCTCTTGTGCCATCCTGGCATTTGGGACTAAAAGCTCAATGAAAGGAGCGTTTTTCCCACTGGGAAGCTGGTGGGAGAATCCTTCAGCAGGGCCCTGCCTCCTCAGCATGTGCCAAGGAGGAGTTCATCCCAATTTCTGTGCTGTCAGCCCTGTGCTCTGGAGCTGGGATCTGTGACCACTCTGCCACTGCCAGTTTGGGACAGCAAACCCTTCCCAGAGTGTTGGGGAGGATGAAATGGGGAAACCTTATAAATGTGACTGCTTGGCAAAAGATTCTGGAAATATGAAACCTGTAAGAGAAATAGAACTGAAAGCTGGCTCTGAGATCTGAGATCCCGAGCTGTGAGTTACTGCACAGCCAAAACCAATGGGCTGGCCAGCTGAAGGAGAATCCCTCTGCACTGAACAATGTCCTCAGCAGAGAAGAGGAGGCTTCAGCACAGAGAGAAGTCCAAGGGTCAGAGAGACCCTGCCAGGGTGGCAGGGAAGGCAAAAGTAGTTTCAGAAAGTAGTTTTTAGGAGTTAAAATGTAACCCAGTATGGTAATGTAGTAGTTGTGATGGGTTGTGTGTAAATTCTATAAGGATTTCTGTCTTCTGCTGATTGGATGTTGTACCATTGCCATATTCAGTATAGGAAGAGAGAGAATATCATGGAACCAGACTCTGAGGGCTCTCAATCTCTCTCTCTTGCAATCTCTCTCACTCTCTCCCTCACTTTCTCATTCTCTCACTCTCTCTCTGGCTCCTGCACCCACGACCCTTGCAAATAAACTGCCCGTTTCAGGAGCTGCCCTGAACTGCAGAGATCACCCCAAACCACCCTGTCCCCCTGAACCTTTTTGTTTTTCACACCAGAGTGCCCTCCTGGCAGCATTCCAGCTTTCACACGGTTCTTTCTTTCTCCTCTCCCCTCACAATTCTTTTCTTTAAAAAAAAAAAACAACAAAACAAACCTAAAAAACAACCAATGCACTTTTCATGGCCTCACCACAGTGGGAATTCATGTTTTTAAATGAGAATTTCCCTAAGCCAGAGGCCCTGAATGAATTTGTTGAATGATTTGCTGCCGACATCCAGCTGAGCCCATGAACTGAGAGGCTTCAGGGGGATGTTTGAAAGGTTTTGTCTGAGCCACAAATTCCTCCTTTTACCTGGACAACCAAATGCCTGGAGCCATGGGGAACACCTGGAAGGGATATTTGGCCCTTCCACCTCCTTGGCTCCCACTCTGGCACCTCATTTCCTGCAGCAGGATGCAATTAAACCATCCCCTCCTATTTAAAAGGTCACGGATGCAGGATCGTGGAATATCCTGAGCTGGAAGGAATCCACAGGGAGCAGCAAGTCCAGCTCCTGGCTCTGCTCAGGACACCCCCAGCTGCTCCAGGCAGGCTCTGGATCATCTCCCCACGGATGAACAGGCTGGTGGTGATTCAGGAGGCTGCTCCCCACCTTCCCAGTGGTCACATCCCAGGGAAATCTGGATGCTTTCCCATCCCTCGGCCTCTGGGACACTCCAAACCTGCTGTTGTTTCACTACAGGAACCAGCTTTTTGCACATCCAGGTGGGAATCTCATCCAGCACAGTGCAGCAGGGGGAAGGGAGAGGCACATGGGAATCAAACATTCCAGATCCTGCTGTATCCTGATGTTTGGAGCAGCCCCTGCCTGTGCCTGTCAAAGCCCACCCTGAGCTGTGGGATCAGAGTCAGCTCCAGGGGGAATCCGTGGCATTCCCGCTGCAACACAGGGGGGGAAAGGGAAGGAGGAGAGGCAAAAGCAGCAGGAAATAAAAGATAAAACATCTTTTTTTTTTTTGCCCCACCACCTCTGCTCTCCAAGCATCATCCATCACTTGGAATTCTGCCATATTATCACAGCAGAGAGGACAAGAGGGCAGGGATTTGAAGTGAAAGGGGACTTAGATGAGATATTGGGAACAATTTCTTCCCTGTGAGGATGGGGAGGCCCTGACACAGGTTGCCCAGAGAGGCTGGGAGAGAATTCCTCATCCCTGGAAGTGTCCAAGGCCAGGCTGGATGGGGCTTAGAGAACCTGGGATAGTGGAAGGTGCCCCTGCCCAGGACAGAGAGCGGAATAAGATGGGATTTAAAGTTCTTTCCAACCCATTCCATGGTTCTGTGGTGTGGCCAGGGCGCTGATCCCCAGCATTTCTGGAGAACTGGGAGTAAAATCTCTGTGTCAGAGCAATCCTGGGCTGAGAGTACAGAGTGGGAGCAGCATTTTCCACCTCACATCTACAGAATCCACACACAGACACGAGGCCCAACACCTCTCCATCGAAGGTTCCTTGGTTAACACCACAAAAATCCCCCTCTGACCTCAGAAGGAGCTGCTGAGCTGGAATGCAGCCCCTTCTCCAGCTCAACACACTCCCACTGCAAACCCAGCCCCACAACCCTGAGCAGCCATGGGACGTGTCCTTCCTCCCTGGGGGGCTCCTCCTGCCAGCACCACCCCAAATCCCAGCAAATCCCCACAGCCCCAGCCCCACCTCTGTTCCATCCGTCCCTGCTCCCCTGGAAGTGGCTCCTCGTCACACCTTGGCTCCCTGTCAGGATTCCGGAGCGCGGGGCTGGAAGGGAGCCAGGGGCTGCTGGAGCTCAAGCTGTCAGCCCTGCTCTCCCTAAATCCTCTGCAGAATCCTTCAAAGAACCCCCTGCACTCATCCCTGACAGTTCCTCCCCAAAAATTTTCACTGGGGAAGATTCCTCTGCAGACCCAGCAGCTCGGCTCTTTTTCCAAGAGAAATCACTCCCA